>JAPMUY010002133.1:0-202949 GCA_026901105.3 Galaxias olidus | reverse complement strand
TCCAATTGGAACTGTTGAGCGCCTATGCTCTATTGCTTCCGCCAAGCATTTTAGTACTTTATTGTGGCGCCAGGTGTATCTTCCTTGAGTAAGGCTCGTCCTGCACTCAGCCATTATGTGTTTGAGATTAGCCGTCCCACCACAGAGGGGGCAAGTTAGATCCTCTCCTACCCATTGGCTGAGATTTGTTGATGTTGGCAGTACGTCGTAAGTTGCCCTAACAATGAAGTTAATTCCTCATCTATGAAGAAACCTTTGTTGCACAATTTTCCCTTAACAACAGATATGCTTCTGGATTTGCTTGGTTTTACTTTTATTCTAGCCCATTTAAGGTTCTCATTAAGTTTGCTTAGCAGTCTTTTAGTACACGGAACCGTTGTCGTCAATATTGTCATATCATCCATATAGCTCGAATGGGAGGGATACGTAATCCTGCCCTTAACTTTTGGCCGACAACAACCCATTTTGATACTCGAATTATTACTTCCATGGCCATAAAAAATGCCAAGGGTGAGATTGTACATCCGGCCATGATGTCAATCTCCAGACGTTGCCACTCAGTGGTAAATGTCGGTGTATGAAAACACAATTGAATGTCCTGAAAGTATGCCTTAACCAGGTTTAAAATTGCATTTGGTACCATAAAAAACTCAAATGCAGACCACAAAAGCTTGTGGGGCACAGACCCAAATGCGTTTGCCAAGTCCAGGAAAATTACATGAAGGTCCTTTTTCTCACGTTTTGCCAATTGAATTTGGTGCCAAATCATTCTAGTGTGCTCCAGACACCTGGAGAAGCCTGAAATGCCTTCTTTCTGTACTGAGGTATCTATTAACTTGTTCTTTGTAAGATATTCTCTCAGTCTTTGTGCTACTATGCAAAAAAATATTTACCCCTCCACATTAAACAAGCAAATTGGTCTGAACTCGCTAATGTCACTAGAATATTTCTCTTTCGGAATCAGCACTCTTCTGGCTTGACGCCATGATCTGGGAATGATTTGTTTTTGCCAGGCCAGGTTCAGTAGTTTCCAAAGGAAACGTAGGACATCGGGTGCATTTTTATACAGTCTGTAAGGTACTCCGTTAGGTCCTGGTGCCAATGCTGCTCTGACTGCATTTTCCACCCCTTTCCATTTTGGAGGGCTGGTGTCCATTTGCTCGACTGGGTCCTCAATTGGTGGAATATCTGTGGGAATTGTGAGTTCCTCATACATTTTCTCATCTGTGTGAGTTTCTTTTAGGTGGGACTCCAGTTCCTGTTTGGTGGTTTCAATGTTGACAACTGTTTCTTTAAGCTGTCCTGCAAGTCTTTAATGCCTGCCTTTTCTGATTCAGATGCTTTTTTCCATTGCTTTTTTAATAGCCTTCTTTATTTTACCAGCTTGTCGATCTCTTGTTGCCTCCTCGATTTTCTTGGGTCACCTGGGTTTCTCCAGTAGCCCAAATCTCTCCTTTCCATAATCATATATATCGCCTATTTTTTACAGCTTCCTTTCCACTGTGCCCCTTAGCTGTTCAAGTGTCTTTTTCAAATCTATGTTAATAGAGTCCCAAACATTCTTTTCAGCGGCTGATGGCCACTTTACTTTAGGTTTTTTGTCACTGATCTTCTCCTTGGAGTTTTTTTGTGCTTGATCGGGCTCTACCACTTTATCCCCTTGTCTTTCGGTGCTTGTCTGTGCCGCTTCAGTGCTGGAATTGTTGATGGCCTGCGGACTTTGGTTTGTGTCCAGCCGCTGGCCTTCATTCGACTTACTTGCTTGACTTCTTAAAAAGTACTGGTCAATGCGATGCTCCTGCTTCTTCCTACTTAGGCACCCTTTCTTACTTTGGTGTATTCTCAGGCCCCTTACAGTTGTTACCTTTTCCCAGCCACAAGGGCAGATCTTGTGACTTTTAACTATGATTGCATTGGTTTCTGAAGTGCTTCTCGTGCTCATAGTCGTTGCGTTAAAATAGATCCTCTTATTATTAAATTGTTGCACCCTCGTGTCCTTAACTTCATGTCTTAAAATGTGCGACAGATAAAAGCAAATGAATTTGTGTTGGTCCTTTAATGGTCACCGTAAGGATTATATCATACATCACGTAAAAGCCCAAAAAACCTACCACCACACTCATTACATTACATTCATTTAGCAGACGCCGTTGTCCAAAACGACTTACAAAAAAGAGTGCCTACACAAAGAGAAGGTAAAAACTACAAGTCAGGTAGATAAAATAAGTGCATTGCTGACCTGATCACCGAAGTAAGAGCTAAGCAAGTGCTGTATTAAACATCAGGATACCAACAGAACCATTGCAAACCAACTACAAACAATTTGAGTACAAACAATTACTTAGTATATCAAGTAGAAGTGCTAGGTAGATGCAACGTCTCATTTCAGAACTGAAGTGCAGTCGAAACAAATGAGTCTTTAAGTTTTGGCAAAGTATACAAAGACGTTGCGATCTTAGTGTTCGAGGGGAGGTCATTCCACCACTAAAGGACCAGGACTGAGAAAAGTTGTGAACGAGGTGCCAGGCTGTCCTTTCTACGGAGGGGGCAACAAGGTGACATCGAGTAGCAGAGCGTAGTGGTCGGGATGGGGAATAGGGTCTGAGCATCGACTGTAGGTAGAAGGTTGCAAGTCCGATCCTCGCCCAATAGGCTAGGACAAGTGACTTGAATTTGATGCATGCTGCTACCGGCAGACAGTGCAGTGTGTAAAGTAGTGGAGTAAGGTGATTGAACTTAGGGAGGTTGAAGACCAGACGAGCGGCTGCGTTCTGGATGAGCTGAATGGGTTTGACCATAACCTGCGCATCCTCTCTTGCAGGATCCGAAATTAACACCGGCCATAGGCGGGTAGATTTTACATTGAGCGAGTACCAAAATTGTATATAAAAAAAAACTTGAGTCTTTACTTTGTTTTGCCTCATTCACACTCGCATTGTTACTTTCCTCTCCTTTCTGTGTCGGAGTTCGATGCATTTACACATAGACCTACTGGAGTTATACTCACTATGCCTGCTGTGTCCCTCTCCAGTTGATTCAACCTAGTCGAACTCAACCTAGCATTAGTCTCGGGTGCCAAACCCATTTCCACACTTCGTTGCGCTGTAACCTTGCATCAACTCTATAATCACTTGCCACAGGGCTGTTAGCTACGAGCTATTGCGGTGAAAATGGCCCTAAACAATTCCAAATTCCACTCGTATAACGTTACTGACATTAGGACTCTGGGACTACTTGTTTAAAGTTTCCAGCGACGTTATAATTTTGCCGACCATTACCACAAAGTTGAACGTTAATGGGAATATTTTCTTTAGGCTTACATAATATTAGCATTTAGCAAGGCCAATACTGCCATTAACCGTGACGTAATTAAACAATTTGCTGTTGGATCTGTTTTGGGACATGAGACCAATTTATGAATGGTTGTAATGTGGTTTAGAAGGGGGTAGACGTCAAGCTGAATTCAAGCTACTTAGTGACAGTTGTCTTTGAGCTGTAGCCTACTGGTTCATGTGAAATCAATTTGTAAACGTCATACATCATATCTATCATTAATGACTAAACATCAGTTACAGCAGGAGTCGTAAGAGGCTGGCTACAGTACAACTAGGCTATTTTATCTAGAATTGATTAACTGTTGACCATATAATTTATATATAAAAATTATTTAGTTTTTTTGCGCTTTCCTCTTGTTTAAGTTTGTATGCAACATAATACCTTAACTCAATACAATGTAGGCCTACTGATACTAATGTATATGTGACACAAAAATCACATTTATTACTTTGGCCGATTAAAAACATGATTGGCCGGTAGATTCTTTCAACTACCAGTCAGTCCCCTTGGCCGGTGAGTCCAAAGGTTAATTTCAGACACAACTCTCTTTTAAGAAAGGGCCGAATCCTCCTGATGTTTTAGAGAAGGAATCTGCAGGAACGCGTTACTGCCGCAATGCTAGCTGAGAAGGACAGCTGGTCGTCCAGGGTAACCCCCAGGTTCTTTGATGTACTAAAGGAGGAGACGACAGTGTTATCAACGGTGATGGTCAGGTCCTGGAATGGGCTGGACTTCCCGGGGATGAAAATAACGTCTGTTTTGTCAGGGTTGAGCTTCAGGTGGTGAGCTACCATCCACGCGGAGATATCAGCTAGGCATGCCGATATGCGTTGCAACACCTGAGTTTCAGAGGGAGGGAAGGAGAACATTAGTTGAGTGTCATCCGCGTAGCAGTGATAGTAGGACAGGCCATGCGAATGTATGACTGAGCCCAGTGACTTTGTATAGAGAGAAAAAGAGAGGGCCCAGGACTGAGCCCTTAGGGACCCTAGTCGAGATGCTGCACGGTTTTGAGACTAACCCTCTCCAGGCTATCTGATATGATCGGCCCGTCAGGTAGGGTGCAAGCATGGAGAGTGCATACCCCGAAATGCCCAGGTCTTTAAGGGTTGAAGGAGAATCTGGTGGTTCACGGTGTCAAAAGCAGCAGAGAGGTCCAGGAGAAGGAGATCAGAGGAAAGGGAGTCTGCTCTCGCTGTGTGGAGCGCCCCCGTAACCGCGAGACGGGTGTGAGATCGGTAGTAGAGCCTGGTTAGTAAGATCAAGCTGATTGCCAGCTTTGTGAGTTGGAGGGGATGGGGAGGGTGTTAAGGAAAAAGAGGTTAAAAGCGAGAGAAAGCCAGTGGATGCAAACTTGTCTGCAGAGATGTTGAAGTCACCAAGGAGAATCAGCGACTGGTCATCTACGGGGAAGTGAGACGAGTATTGAGTTCCTCCGGGAAGATGCCCAGTGAGCTAGGTGGGTGGTAAAGAACAACAATGTGAATGTGAAAAAGGTATGTGACAGTGACAGCATGGAATTTGATTGTGGTGGCAGAGAATTGTGGCAATGGATAGTGTGAAATTGCCCTTTGTGAGAGATGAGGAGGCTGGTTCCTCCACCACGTCCCGAGGTCCGGGGAGAGTGGGAGAAGGAGTAGGCTGCAGAGGGCCACCGGAGTAGCGGTGTCCTGAGGGGTGATCCAAGTCTCTGTGAGTGCAAGGAAGTGCAGAGAGAGCGTGGTGGCACGGGCTGAGATGAAGTCGGCTTTCTGCACCGCCGACTGGCAGTTCCAGAGCCCCCCTCTGACAATGCGCTCGTTGACAGGGGAGAGACGAGAGTGGAGCAGGTCAGAATGGTTTTGGCCACTAGGTGGCTTCCACCATCTCCTTCGTGCCTCAGGGGGAGAGGAGATGACAAAAATAGGGGAGATAGGATTGGGACACATGGAAAGCAGGAGTAAGTCAGCAGACAATGCAACAAGCTGAATTATAAACGAGAGAATTAGATACTTAGCTGATCTATAAGGTCCAGATGACCCCCTCCAAACAAAGACTGCGCCTTTGTCTTAGTTTGCCTGAGTCTTTGTTTGCCGACCCTACCTCCTGGAGGATATCATTAAACCAAATGCTCACGAGAGAAAGTGCGCTATACAGGAGGGCCCTTGGCCCTTTATTCAGCTTTTAAAAAATCTAGGGACGCCCGCCTATCCCCAACCAATCAGGAGAGTTTTTGCAAGGAGTAAGGGCTATCTGCCTGTCAATCACCTTGCGTGCACACTCCTAGGTAAAATGCATACAGCGTCACCTTCCAAACAAGCTTGTTGTTACAATTCGTGTCGCAGACGAAAGTAGCTGAAGTCGTTGTATGTTGTTGCAAAAGACTTGGCTTGTCATATCGCCAAGTGCGGTTTTAGAACGTTAGGAAGTATCGCACCAGATTTATGTCAAAAAGGCATTATTCGTTTTCATGCATATGTTGGATATTCTCTGCAACGTATAGTAGCTATGGTGCCAATCCCAGCTAAATAAAAACGATTGTCATGCACTAGCTCATACTAATTGGGGAATACAATTACGTAATGGTTTTTGTTAACGTTAGCTCACTGTATGACGTTACTAGGGAAACTGTAATTTGTGTCTGTGCTCGTTGCTTTGGTGTGAACCACTCAGTTTGAGCGTTTACGATCAGATGTTTTGGATTTTTTTGTTTATCACCTGATCAGACATGGCTTTATGCGTTGTTGGTGAGAACCAAAAATATGCACAACATACACATGATTCATGAAACTGCCTTGCTCAGGCTCATGATGTCAACTCAGCGTGCACGGGCATGTGTGGGATGGGCCATTGAGAGGGATAGGAGGGACCAAAGACTCAGGAGGTTGGCCTTTTTGAGTGTTGTGATTCAAATTCTTGCAATTTTTTCCCCAATTCTCTAGAACTACATACTGCACCTTTGATCAACAAGCTATTTCATATTACTTCCATTCCCCACAAATCCATTCTTCTAGTTTTTCTCTTATCTACACGTTCCCAGTTAGTCAATTACCAATTGTTTTTCTGTGTTAAGTCCAAAAACTCCTCTTCCGTGCTGCACAAAGAACGAAGTTAGGTTGAGAGCAGATAGGTCATTAGGGTTATAAAGTGAGCACTTTCCATCTCTAAGTTTTGCAGAAGTAAACCCAGGGCATCTCCAAAAGGCTTGGCTGTTAACTCTTACATAAAGCCAACGTTTATGTAATATTTTACCTATGCTAATACTGCTTTTTCTCAACTTTGCCTTTAATAGTTTTTCACACATTTCCTGAATCAGAAATTGGTAGCTGGTGTTGGCATCCAGACAAAGTAATGTCATAGTGCTACTAATAATGTAACCAATACGTGTGCACACACCATTGTGATTTTTTTCAGATTTCACATATTACGAGAGGAACATTGCCTGGTATTGTTTTACAAAGGCAATTACCTTTTATTTTCACAAAACTGCTTAATGCCAAAGGTTCAACATACTGGCCCTAAATGAATCAATTAGCTTTTTTCACACCACGCACATGTAATAAGATTTGAGTTCTTGAGACAGGGATCTGGAACATTAGTTAGGCCCCTGGGTATACAAGTTAAACCTTTTATATATATATATGGGGTCAATATTATAGCAAAACTATTTGCAAACGCGTGTGGAGAGTTGTGTATCTGTATCTCAATCCGTGCGTGCGTAATCAGGTTTGTAAGTGTATAAAAAATAACCGTCTGTATTCAGATTTGCAAGTGTATTTAGAGTTGTATATGTGTAGACAAATCTGTGAATGCGTGCATAGATCTGTAAATGTGTAGACAAATCTGTAAATACATATGTGGATATTAATGGCTAAAAGTAAGTATTTTGCTGCAAGAGCTGAAAATACAGACAAGGATAAATTACAACTCACGCGGGCCTCTCAATTGGATGTGTATTTACACGTGACTTTTGCTACACTTCTGCCGTTGCAGAGATCTGCATTCTCGAGATCTGTGCGTGTGTAGCAATTTGTGTCGAGATTCGTCTGTGTGATAGAGATCCGTCCGTGTGGCGATTCGTCTGTGTGTCTCAGTAGAAATTTCTGTGACTCCCAAAGTGCACGTCGACATGTAACATCCAATCAACGAGTTTATAATAATGTCACATGAGCCGGTAAATATGCTTTGAACTAGGCTACATCTTAAACTAGGCTATAGAATATAGGCTACGTTAGTCGTTACATTTGCCGAGGCTGCAATTTAATGGTATCTGGTGTTGCTGTTTCGCTCCCAAGTTATTTTCTCTTAGATATTCTCACTAATTCCATTAGTAATGGGTATTCAGTTAGTTTACTTTCTCAAACACAACTTTCAAATGATTTATTGCATTCATATGGAAGCCCTAAACTTCCATACATTCATATGCAATATGCAATATCAATTAATCCATTGCTTACACTGGGTGCTACTAATAACGATTGCTCACTCGGTGCTACAATACAGCCTAACGTGACCGCGATTGATTGACCGGCCCATTTTAGCCGCCAGAATTTAAACTTTGATTGGATGTAAGTGTGTCCAAGAGCACAGCCATATAAGAAAGGCAAATAAAGGTTTACGCCGGGCAGTTTCACAACCAGACCAAAATGCGAACAAACCCCCATAAATATCCGTCCATAGACGTTGACGAACTGAATAAAATGATTATTTAGCTTAAGAGATGGTTTTGGGAAGTTACATTTAAACGTCACATTAAGATATCATGGCATATGCTGCACTAGGCCTACTGATTATACAATGTCATTATTTGCACTATAGGCTACTTACGCATTATCAAAAGCTGCTGCAGTCTAGTTACTATAGACTACTTCACTATTGGTTTTACTGTAGACCATGCAGTGCGAGGTTAGGCCCTATCATTTTTGTTAATTCTGATATAAATAACTATATAGCTCCTAAGGCTTACAGTAGAATCATAAGTACTTCTGATGAAAAATACATTTTGTCTGAACCAAAATGTGTTTATTAAAATAACGTTTGCCATGCCAATATAAAATGGCCAGTTGTGCCCCGCACAACTCTTCTTCAATTTCTCTTGCTCACTTATTAAAAAGCAAGGAAAGTTGGATAGTTGGAGATTAAACGGTTTACACTTTCATTAGTAGCCCAAGCATAACGTTACCTTAACTTAGCTAAATTTATACTGCGTTCGAGAGCAATATCTTAAAACGTTAACATCACTGGAAATATTGCTACAATTTGCAAAACAATCGACCATTAGCATATCGTTCAAGTTTCATACTTTTCTACTGAGACACACCTACGAACATTGACACACAGACGAATCGCCACACGGACGGATCTCTGTCATACAGACAAATCTCGACACAGACAAATTGCTACACACGCACAGATATCGAGAATGCAGATCTCTGCAACGGCAGAAGTGTAGCAAAAGTCACGTGTAAAAACACATTCTATTGAGAGGCCCACGTGAGTTGTAATTTATGCTTGTCTGTATTTTCAACTCTTGCAGCAAAATACTTAGACTTTTAGCCATTAATATCCACGTATGTATTTACAGATTTGTTTAGACATTTACGGATTTATGCACGCATTCACAGATTTGTCTACATATACAGTACAACTCTCAATACACTTACAAATCTGAATACAGAGGGATATTTTTATACACTTACAAACCTGATTACGCACGCACGGATTGAGATACAGATACACAACTCTCCACACGCATTTGCAAATAGTTTTGCTACAACAATGACCCCATAAATATATTTTTTTTCTATAAATATTAACCAACCAACAATAACGTTCATGCCACACCATGTTTGTTTTGTACCTAAAGATGTTTAATATTTTATATTTTTTATAGTTATATATTTTGTGTTTTGTCTTTTGGGTAATCTCTTGTAGCTTCCATGTTAAAATATATTATTTGATACTAACTGAAAAATATTTTCCTCCTTTAGCAAGGTTGGCTAAAACATGACATCAGCTAGACCTTTCATTGACTTTGCATTTATTCACTTTGGCAGGTGGGAATTTGAAGAAGAAACTCAAAAAGAGTTGGACAAAACCGGAGCAGCAAGCGGCGTTAAGACATTTTAACAACAAACAAAGAACTGCTAACAATCATATAAACAAACAAAAGCTGAATGGGAAAACTGCATAAATGCAGAGGATCCTGTTTTGAATAGCTGATCTTTTCAAAATATTAGAGATTTTGTGAGACAGGAGTAATTATAAACAGGAAATTTTATTACTTTATATAAACATGGCAGCATGTTGGCTCAGTGGTTAGCACAGCAAGAAGGTCCTGGGTTCAAACCCCACCTCAGCCAAGGACATTTCTGTGTGTAGTTTGCATGTTCTCCCCGTGTTTGTGTGGGTTTCCTCCGGGTACTCCGGTTTCCTCCCACCATCAAAAAAGCATGCCGCATCCTCCTACCAGTGCCCTGACCAGTCACTGCCAATTCAAACTGGAGTTGGTATGTGGGTCCTGTGTGTGTGAGCCAGTCTGTCGCAAATTGGCTGCCGTGGTATCATTCAGACTGAGTGTTGTGTTTGATAGCTGTCGGTCCATTCGTTGTTCGTTCTGTGTAATTATTGGCGACCAATTTGTGTAAAGCGCTATGAGTATCTAGAAAAGCACTAAATAAAAATGAAAAATTAAATTAATTAAAAATGTTTTTTGTTAATACTGTTTCATCTCATTACGTAAGATAATTACCAAAACCCATTTTCAGTTACATGAAGTCCTATCATCTGATTCATTTAATTGAATTAACCTTATGCAAGCTTAAAGAAATAGGGCCTTGCTAAACCTAGTCCGACCCTGTAGCGTTGGATAGTGTCTAGTGTATGTGTATGTGTAAGAAGTCAAGCTAAACCTCAGATGTCCTCGTAAACTTGAACCCGCCCAGTCCTTCTATACCATTGAAATGTCTTGTTGTTGTGTATCATCACTCAGACCTTGAAACAAAAATGTGAATAGAAATCTATAATGGCAAGGTGAAAAAAAAATAGTTTTAATGTGTTTCACTTAGCTGTAGACCAAAGGGAAAGGGGTGTCCCCCTAGACCAGTGTTTTATCACATGAGCAGAAAATGTCCTGTTATACCACAAGAACCAGTATATGTGTGTGTGTGTGTGTGTGTGTGTGTGTGTGTGTGTGTGTGTGAGTGTGTGTGTGTCAGCCCCCCCTCATATGCTTCTCTTGAGCCGGGGCTGGGCTAGAATTTAGTAGCTGCCAGTTTGCCTCAGCATGGATAATGGAGGCTCTCTAAGACTTTTTACAGCTTAACTTTTTAGAAGTCTGCGCATGTACACACATGCATGGCATATGTCTTCCTCCCTGCTCGTAAGCCTGTTGTGCATTGGCGTATTCTTGTCTCTTGACTATTATCTCACACCTTTTAGCACCTTCACATTTCATGAGAAGCATGTGTGTTTGTTCGTAAAAACAGCATTCGGTTGAATGCTTCAAGAATGGCAAACCTGTAACAGAAAATGGCTCAACAACCTGATACATGGCATGAGTTGTCCTCAAATTGGTCTGGGTTTACACTAGGATAGGGTGAGCTGCCATTGTAACCAACTTGGCAAGTAGTTTGAAGTGTGCTTCAAGGACACGGGGCAGCTCTTTGAAGAAAAACAGGAAGTCATTTTGCCCTCTTGTTTCCTTTTGCACTTGATGTCCCAAACTCCAGTAGACGCCTTTTGTTTCTTTATTACCCACCCCCCCCCCCCCCCTCTCTCTCCCTCCCTCTCCCTCCCTCATTCCCCCTCTCTCTTTCTGTGTGTGTGTGTTTGAATGTGGTCAGAGCAGGGGGTTGCAAAGGAAGTATTATGGGGTAGGACAGGGCCATTGGGCCCTAAATGTCTCCCATGTAAAATGGAAGGAGCCCAGAACTAGTCAAAGAACACAACTGGGGAGACTGTTAAATTGAATAGGCATATCTGTTCTACTGCTGCTGATTTTGTGCTCGCCACGTCGTTTCTGAAAGAAGGTGTCGAGCCAATTCCCTGTCTCTCCCCGTCACTTTCACTCTCTGTAGAAGGCGGCCCGGTGCTGGCGTTTCCGCCCGGTCAGGTGGGTGTGTGTGTGTGGCTGGGCTACGCGTCGGGGTGTCCGTGTCTGTCCGGGTGCCTTTGTTTTGGGCGGGCCCCGGGTGTTTTTGGTGTTTTGGCCCTGCCACTGTGTCGTCTCATGGAGCTCCGGTTACAGGCTTTTATTTCAGGCCTCACTGGAATGTCCTCGCTATTCTGGTCCTGACTGAGTGACACTGCAGCTCTGGAGCCCAGCCCAGCCCGGCCCAGCGCACCCCCCCCCCCCCCCCTTACTCACTCCCTCCCTCCCGTCTGTCCTCCTCCTACCTCCTACCTCCTTTTTATTCCAGTGTGTGTGACTGCCTCCGCTCCGCCTCTTCGACCTACCTCCCCCCTCCTCCACTACTCCAGCCCCCCCCCTCGTCCTTCCTCCTACCTTCGCTGTGCCTGGATGTGATTCGACCACTCACTTCCTTTCTGCAGCCTGCTCCCTTTGCGCTGGCTGTCTGTCAGAGTGTATATGCGTGTGTGTGTGTGTGCGTGTGTGTGTGCGTGCGCAGCTTGGCGTGTCACACACCAGTGCTTCTTGTCAGTCTCGTCTATCAAGGCTATTTTTTTTTTTTTTTTTTGCCCAGTCATCCTCCGACCTGCAGTCATGTTTGTTTAAGAGCTGAATTAGATAGGCTTGGCGCCTCGGTTGATTACACGCCTGTCTCTCCTCCGTCTGCTTCCTTCTTGCTTTCGATCTCCCTGTGCACTTTTCTTTGTCCGAGTCTCTCCCCCACTCTCATCTTTCTCTACTCTTTCTCCCTGTGTGTGTATCCCCCCCCCTCTCTCTCTCTCTCTGTCTCTCCCTCTCTCTCTCTCTCTTTATCTCTCTTTCTCTCTCTCCTCTCTCTCTCTCTCTCTCTCTCGCTCTCTCGCTCTCTCGCTCTCGCTCTCTCTCTCTCTGTCTCTCTCTCTCTCTCTCTCTCTCTCTCTCTCTGTCTCTCCCTCTTTAATTATTCAGCGGCAGCTTTAGCTCGGTAGCAGTGCCGTGTCAGTGCCTCTCCGATGTGATCAGTGATCTGCATGAAGGGGGATCCCGTTGGTCCACGCTCGCACCCACTTTCTCCCACACACACCCACTACGAGCAGCTAAAGTGGCCCCCGTTCTCTGCTCACTCAAATGTGTCTGCCGCCATAGTGTGTGTGTGTGTGTGTGTGTGTGTGTGTGTGTGTGTGTGTGTGTGTGTGTGTGTGTGTGTGTGTGTGTGTGTGTGTGTGTGTGTGTGTGTGTGTGTGTGTGTGTGTGTGTGTGTGTGTGTGTGTGTGTGTGTGTGTGTGTGTGTGTGGGTGTGTGTGTGTGTGTGTGTGTGTGTGTATATTCAATAATTCATGTAAACCAGCAAGGTCGCTAGATGCTGGGGGTATTCTTTTCTTCTTTTTGTTTGTTGACTTTTTGCAATAATTCATCAATGTAAAAAGTGTGAGTTGTGGCACACCTCTAGGCCACATATTACTGACATTGTACAAGTGAGGTGAGGCCCCCACTCGTGGACTTTGAATTATTTTTTGGAAGACAATTGACTAGGCAGTGCGGGCCAGCAGTCAGTTGTAGAAGGTGAATGTGGGAACTTTACGGTTAAACAGATATGTAAATGCATTGGACGGGGGCGCACATTTCCAGGAAGAGGAAGTGATGATGCAGTGGGACAGTGAGAGAGTGAGACACAAACAGGATGCTATCTTCTTTTGCTTCCTGCATGCTGCTTTTTTTTTCTTGCAGATACTTTCCCCACAAAATACCGTCGGAATCCACCAAAGTGCACACCACATGCAGGATGAGGGTTAGAGGTGGGGTTCTGATCCCACTGTGTTAGCTGTCCCAATGGAGGACGTTTTACCTGTAGCCTCTTCGACTACTCAGGCGTATTCCAGCCTAGAACTGAATACAAATTACGTGTTATTTCATTAATTGTGCCTTGCAACGAATATGCACACTTATGCTGTCTCCTTCTCATTACAGGGCATGCAGAGACTGTGAGGACACATTATCCAATCTGAATGGAGCTTGAACACGGGATTTACTCATTTGGGCACAGGTGAGTACTTTTCTTTGAGAGCTAGATACTCATACTAATGCACACACACACACACACACACGCTCCCACATGAAGCATTGACCTGGTGATCTTTTAGTACTCTTTCTCTTTTCAAATGCAATGTTGTGTTACGGTACTATCACTTTAAAAGCTGTGCGCCCAAGTGTGTGAACACAACATCTTTCTTATCTGGGCAAGTCTCACTTTGTCAGCAGTGGCAGAATCAGGGGGCATGCATTTGCGTTCTGCCAGGACTGTTGTGACTCATTTGTGGTGCGCTGCTGATCAGCACACCTCTCCACGTGAGTCACTCTCTCTCTCTCTCTCTCTCTCTCAACCAAAGGAAAGAGTGAAGACGCGCTACGATTGGTTTAGCCTCTAGAGGCCTTCTGTCCCATTGGTTGTCTCACGGAAAAGTTTTGTAAAGGGCCAAGACTCAATGAGACAGATCAAAGAAAGAAAGAAAGAAAGAAAGAAAGAAAGAAAGAAAGAAAGAAAGAAAGAAAGAAAGAAAGAAAGAAGAAAAAAAAAAACTATAAATGAGTCACAGCTACTCCCACTGAAAATGTGCTGGTGTGGAGTTTGCATAGCAAAAAAATAATGAAGGCCTCTTATCTTTGTCCGAGAGCTTTTGCAATGTCAGCATCTATACAAGGAAACAAAATGTTTCTGGGTTGTTGTCCAGTCGCCGTGAAGGAATCCTTCCTCATACCTTTCACAGCCACACAATGGACAAATGGTTTATCTCCATCTGATGACTCTGTAGGGAGACTGCCTGCCTGTTGTGTAAGGAAGCCTCCAAACACCAAAACAACACGGCCTTTCCTGCTCGGGTTGCTTCTGAACAAGTCTGAGGGACGGAGAGGTGAGCAGGCACAGATGGGCAGAACAGCGAGCGAATGAGGGAGGGAGGGAGGAAGGGAGAGAGAGAGTGAGTGAGTGAGTGCAGAAAAGAAGACATACCGGTGGCAAGCAGAGCAGATTTATGTTCTACGTGTGTCTGGGACTGCGCTCCAGGTTGCACGCCCCTGCCTGCCTGCAGCCGCCAAGCAGGAGTTACATAACGACTCCCCTTCGCTCGGCCCTTCTGCACTCTGGAAGGATGAGCTCATTCCACGACATTGTGTGTGTGTGTGTGTTTGTGTTTATTTGTAGCCTACCCCTCTCATACTGGAACAATACTTTAGCCAGTGTGTGTGTTTTGTGTGCGTGCGTGTTTCTCAGGGGTGGGGAAGGGAAAGAGCAGCCGACCTTAGAGGCTGGCGGCGGAGGTTTCCTCGATGGTGAACCCTTTAGGGTCAGGGCAAGGCCAGCCGGAGAGCAGGAAGACAAGGGCAGGGTCTCCGTCCTCTCTCTGCAACACTACACCCTCCACGGGAGGAGGAGGAGGAGGAGGAGGAGGAGGTTGTGGGACGGAGAAGAAGGGGTTAAAATATCAGGGAGAGTTCCTCCAGGGAGAATTCCGGCTAAGTGTCAGTCAAATACGAAAAAGGGGGACCAGGTTCTGAGAAAGGGACCCTCTCTGAAGGGGAATGGACGTTATTTTAGGAACCACTTCAGAACGGTTGCTCCCGAGAACAAACAAGCTGGCTGTTTGGGACGGTTGCAATTCCTAATCTATCTGTCTCGCATGCTTCGACGTGCCTGAGCATGTGAGTGTTCTGGAAGCTTATTAGACTGTGTGTGCGTTTGTGTGTGGATGTCGAAGCAGCAGCAGTGGGCAGGCAGAGGCTGGCTGGCTGGCTGGCTGGCTGGCTGGCTGGCTGGCTGGCTGGCTGGCTGGCTGGCTGGCTGAACGCAGAATGACCCATTTCCCCCGAGGCTTTAAATCACTACATCATCATCAGTCGCTCCTCACACTGGAACAGATGAGATCTCCGTCCTATCACACCGTGCGCAGGGTGGCTCTGTGGGCCAACTGGGTGTTCTATCCCCCCATAGCGCAGATCTGTCTCATTGCACGGGAAGCACCGGGACAATTCTTGAGTCTGCACAACTAGTCAGCCACGGAGCTGAGCTGAGCTTACAAAGCCAATTCATTAGGGATAACAACAGCAACCCTGAGACCTTTTGGATCCGGAGCCTCTTGTCTAAATGTGGTTGTGGTCCGTGAATAGCGACCTCCTAAGCCTCCGACCGCGTAGCGACAGGGTCCCATCACCTTTTCTCCTCCCGTCCACAGGTGCTGATATGCTCTGAGGATGAGTGGCGTCGGGGAGAACTCACTGGAGCCTCTGTGTTCCGACCGAAAACGCAAGCTGTCCAGCTGTGACACGCCGGGCCTGGGGTAAGTGTCTGTCTGTCTGTCTGTCTGTCTGTCTGACGTACACAATGTATGTAGGAGCCTGGCCTCGAGTCCGTCTGACGTCTAGCCCCACCCTCTCGTTCACATGCCCTTCGGGGAGGATGAGACAACGGCGGTTGCCATGGTGACGCGTCTGACCCCTCCGCCCACCCTCTCCTGTGTGTGTGTGTGTGTGTGTGTGTGTGTGTCTGCTGGGCGCTGCCCGCCAGGTGTGACAAGCGTCGGAGGGAGCAGGAGAGCAAGTACATCGAGGAGCTGGCCGAGCTGATCTCCGCCAACCTCTCCAACATCGACAGCTTCAACGTGAAGCCGGACAAGTGCGCCATCCTCAAGGAGACCGTCCGGCAGATCAGGCAGATCAAAGAGCAAGGTACCGCCACCGTCCATGGCGTCCGCCCATCAGGCGCAGGCCTCTTGTTTACCACTAGCCAGGCCGGGAGGCTTGTGAGACTTTGAGGTGTTTTCGAAAGGATGCCCCACTGTTCCAAGTTGTGGTTTAGACAAAGGATGGTATGCTGTGTTTACAGCCACCCGTCTGCCCTACCTAGCCTGGCCCTTTGTGTAGGTGTGTGTGTAAGGGGGTGTGCACACCAGCCACTAGCCCTGCTGGTGATGGCTCAAGGTTGTCATGGTTTGTATCCGTTAGTGCCATGCCCTTCCACTCCCTCTCCTGGAGACTAATGTCATGGGGGAGCCAGAATTCATTTCAATTCTAGTTATCTCTGCCCTAACCATCATAAGCCCTGGGCCTTGTCCTTTGCAGATTAGAAATGAAATGGCTAGGAATCAGGCTATTTGAAGGGGTCCTCGCCTTAGATTTGTACCCTGCGAGATCCGTTTCGGATGCACATCTCTGTGGTTAAGTGGAGAAGGGGAAAAGAGGAGGAGAGTGATATCATATTGGAATCTGCCCAGAGGGCCACAGCTGGTTACCGCTGCTCCCAGCGTTGTGCAGCCAGGTTGCCATGGCTACGGGACCGGTGACGGATGGAGCCCCCTTCTCTTTCTCTGGCTGGAACCTCTCGTAAAAAAAAAAAAAACCCATCTCCACTCGTTCCCGTTCGGTTCCCCCGCTTAGGTCTGCCACTCTCCGAGAACGACAAACAGGAGGGTAACGTGAGTGTGTGCTGTGTGTACACTGTGTACCCGTTCAGTTAGCCTGCTGATAGATGTAGACCGAGCAGGGTTGGTGGGGCTCTGCCGTGATTTCCCTTGTCTTATTACGTGTCCTATACATGGCCAGTTGGAGAGGACTCGCGTAGTGATTTTAAAATAGAATGGCATGTCAGAAATGTGCACAAATTGCTCATGCTGCCACCTGGTGGCTTTTTTTGGTCAAAAACAAATCATTGACTGATTTGCATACCTTTTGGTTACTTTCTGTTTTGTATAACCCGAAGTAATTTGTGGGTGAGATAAATTTGCAATTTTCATAATCAATAAGTCTATGAGACAAGATGAACGTGCCATATTGTTGTAATTTGTATATTGCCAAAGTGCATCCGTATGAAAGTGTAAATAAGCGTCGTTGTCCTCCTCCCCAGGAAAGAGCTCTTGCAGCGATGATGACGTCCAGAAGGCTGATGTGTCCTCAACAGGTCAGGGGGTCATCGACAAAGACCATCTGGGACCACTACTCCTACAGGTCAGCACAGGGACAGTCACCGGGGGTCAAAGGGCGTCAGGAATTAGCTCGACTTCCATATGTGCGACGGGGTTTGCTGTCAAATTAGTCCCATCTAGGAGAGGTTAATGTAGGGCTTGTGGGGTTGCGTCACTGTGTGGGTGTGTGTTATTAAATTAGGCCCGTCAATAATTTATCTTCTTCCCTTTTCTTCCTTCCTTCCTCTCTTCCGTGGCAGGCCCTGGATGGGTTTCTCTTTGTGGTGAACCGGGATGGCAGCATAGTGTTTGTGTCGGACAACGTGACCCAGTACCTGCAGTACAAACAAGAGGAGCTCATCAGCACCAGTGTCTACAACATCCTCCATGAGGACGACAGGGAGGAGCTGCACAAGAACCTGCCCAAAGCCAACGGCAAGACGAGCACACACACACACACACACACACACACACACACACACACACAAAGGCAACAAGTAGACCCCCACCTCAAGCATTTCTGAGCTTCTACAACCCCGTGACTCGTCAAGTGGGCCACCTACGGCTGTAGGTTGTAACGTTTTGTTTTGGGGGGGTTTCCAGCAGCTCCCAGTGGAGGGCCGTGGGGAGGAGAGGCGCCGCGCCAGAAGAGCCACACCTTTAACTGTCGAATGCTGGTGAAGTATGGCCACGGACAGAGTCACGGGCCCTCAGAGGAGGGGCCCGGCGGGCAGCGCTACGAGACCATGCAGTGCTTCGCCCTCACTCAGCCACGCGCCATGATGGAGGAGGGAGAAGGTAAGGAGGAGAACTGGAGAGGACACCGTGTTCACGGTGTGGTCTGAGGCGTTTCGATTTGTGGCGGTCCGTTGACGGTTCGGTCGGTTGCATTGAACGTGGCTCTGTGTTTTTCATTTAGACCTGCAGTCGTGCATGATCTGTGTGGCGCGACGCATCACCGCCGTGGAGAGGACAGAGAGGTTCAGCACCCGCCACGAAATCTCTGGTGAGACAACGCCAACAGACCGCATCTACCGACGGGTTTTTCCTCCAGTCCAGTTATACACGTCCTTGTTGTTCTGCTTTGGTCAATTAACATTTTTCTAATTAAAGATGTAATGGAAATCTTAGGCAAGTATATGGCCAAAGCATTTGCGTAGTGACACATGTATAGCCACATATTTTGCTTTAGGATAACTATGTAACCAATTCTGATCTTGATGACGAATATAATCACAAGCCACTAGTAAGTCACTAGCCTAGCAAGCAAACCCGCAGCTGAACACAGACATCCTTAGCATGACGTTGTGTGTGTGTGTGCGTGTGCGTGTGTGTGTGTGTGTGTGTGTGTGTGTGTGTGTGTGTGTGTGTGTGTGTGTGTGTGTGTGTGTGTGTGTGTGTTGCCTCCGCTAGGTAAGCTGATTGAGATTGAGCAGCAGGGATCTCTCCACACCACCATGAGGCCAGGCTGGGAGGACCTGGTGAGGCGCTGCATGCAGATGTTCATCCACCGCAGCGAGGGCCAGCCCTGGTCCTACAAGCGCCACTACCAAGAGGGTAGGTGACGCCTTCCCTCCACCTCTCACTGACTTGACTCGAGACATCATTTCTTTCTGTTTTTTGTCTGATCAGGCTTTAAGAATAGTATTCCTCGGTGGTGTTTGTTCAATAGTTGACCTGTTCATGGTGGACTTTTCCCCCTCGTCTTTGCAGCGTACCACAACGGCCACGCCGAGACGCCCCTGTACCGCTTCTCTCTCTCCGACGGGACCCCCGTCACGGCTCAGACCCGGAGCGACCTCTGCAGGAACCCCAACCCCAACTCCAACGAGCCCCCCACCTTCCTCTCCACACACCTGCTACAGAGGTATGAGCGCGCCATCACCTTTCCTCACGCCACCGTTAGCAAGCGGTCACACGCTGTTTGAAATGTGGTGGTGTTCTGTTTCACGCGTAACACTCCTCTTCTCCCAACCCCTTTCTCCCTCTCCCTCTCTCTCTCCCTCTCTCTCTCTCTCTCCCTCTCTCTCTCCCTCTCTCTCTCTGTTAGGGAGCAAAATGGCTACCGTAACACACCGCCGGCAGGCATGAGACCCCAGGGCATGGGAGTGGGCAACCCAAACCCCCAGATGAACATGGGTCCTGGAGGAGTGATGGCCATGAACAGAGGCTACGGCGGGCCCGAGCAGGGCCACATGGCGCAGCGAGGGGCCCCACCCTACGCCGGGGGCAACCGGATGAACCCTATGAACCAGATGAGCCAGAATCCCATGAGCTCCATGCACCAGATGAATCCGATGGGCCCCATGCACCAGGGGAACCAGATGGGCCCCATGCACCAGATGAGCAACATGGGTCCCGCACACCAAATGAACCCCATGCATCCAATGAACACTCCCATGAACCAGATGGGCCACCATGGCATGCACCACCACCAGCAGCAGCAGCAGCAGCATCCGCAGGCTGCGTTCCACGGAGGGGGTGGGGCCGGAGGTGGAGGAGGCGGGGGCTATGGGATGGGAATGACCAGTCCCACCCAGAGCAGCCCAGGGATGAACGGCCCCCAGCAGAGCATGATGGGTGCCAGGGTCAGAGGCAGCCCCAAGATGGGGGCCAGCCCCTTCTCACCCGGAGGTGAGAGCTTCCACGTTGCCCTTTGTGTAATATGTGCTCGTATTACTTACAAGGCTTAGGTTGTGAGAGAGTATACTTCATTTGGATTTGATGGACTTTGATTCTCAAGATGGGAGAAAGTATAACTGAACTTTAGACCGTAAATCTAATCGTAGTGTGTATGTTTTTGTGTTTTGCAGGTATGCACTCCCCCATGAGCTCGAGTCATCCCGGAGGGGGGTCTGGAGGCGGAGGGGGCAGCACCTTCTCCAGCAGCTCTCTGAACGCCCTCCAGGCCATCAGCGACGGGGTGGGCAATCCCATGCCCTCCTCCCTGCCCCCGGCCCTCGGCTCTCCTCCGCCGCACAAACCCGACAGCTCCCCGAGCGTCAACTCCACGGCCCAGAGCCAGCCCGGCGGGCCCTGCAAGCCCCACTCGGACTCCAAGAGCCCCGGCAGCTCCCTGGGCAGCGTTGGGGAGCAGCACCCGCCCCCGCCGCACCCTCACACCCCCTCCGCAGAGGGCCCCGAGCGGCCGGACAGCCAGGCCGGCAGAGACGGGGCTCCGGCCGTGGGAGAACCCGGCCGCCGAGTCCCCGACACCAAGGGCCACAAGAAGCTCCTCCAGCTCCTCACCTCCCCGACGGACGAGCTGGTGCCGGGCCCCGGCTCCGCCCCGGAGGCTAAGGAGAGCGTCGCCGGCGGCAGCAGCAGCCCTTCGTCCTCCACGGGCGTGTCGTCCTCCACGGGCGGGGCGTGTCCGCAGGGCCTGGGGGCGGTGTCCTCCTCCGGGGCGGCCGCCGCCGCCGCCGCAGCGGCCCACTTTGCCAACCAGTCCATGCAGGAGAAGCACAAGATCCTCCACAAGCTGCTGAAGAACGGCAACACCCCGGACGAGGTGGCCCGCATCACGGCCGAGGCCACGGGGAAGGGCTCCCTGGAGGGGGGCGGCGGTGGAGGGGGGCCGGAGGGCGGGCCAGGGGCCCCCGGCGGGGCGCGCGGCGCTACCGACATGAAGCAGGAGCAGCACAGCCCCAAGAAAGAGAAGACCCACGCCCTGCTCCACTACCTCCTCAACAAGGACGACTCCAAAGAGGCTGGGGAGGCCAAGCCAAAGCTGGAGGAGATGGAGGGCCGAGTCGCTCCAGGGTCAGGGGTCACCACCTCTGACCCCCATCCGATGGAGGGCAAGGTCAAGACTGAACCACCCGATGAGGTATGGCTAACTGGCCAGGGGAAAAAATAGGAACAACTTGCATTCACATTTGTTTTTTTCAACACCCGTTATATTTTGCCTTCTTGAATGTCCATGTTTTAATTCTGTTGTCTTGCATTTTTTCTTCCAGTTGGAAACTCTGGAGACCATTCTGGGTGGAAGAAATAGCTCTGGGTTTTATTCCGAGGCTGACTCCAGAACGGGAAGGGAAGCGGGAAACAAGAAGGGGATCATGCCGGACGGTATGCACGGTAAATCAAATCAATTCAAGTTTATTTATAGAGCGCGATTTAAACAGGACTTGGCTTAATCTATGTCCAGGAATCCAGCCCTCGTCAGAGCTGGACGAAGTGCTGGACAATACATTCAAATAAGAGTATATCGAACATAACAAAAAAAGAGTTGTGACATATACATGCATATGCTGTATATAAATATACTATTTTGCAAGCCAAGTGCATAGAAAACCACTTACATGATTTGAAGGCTAATGAATTTAACGTTTTAGCCGACAAGGTAAACTGTGGCTAGGACAGCCTCTGTGAAGCCCACTACAAATTTACAAAGTTCATTTCCCAAAGCTCAGGGTAGCATAGGGATACCCTCGTTTTCTTTTAAAGGGATTGCACATCGAGCGGCAATCACACGTCGGCCCCGTAGACATGATGTTTGAGCTGTCTTCTTGTTTATCCAGACGGTGAGCGGGGTCCCATGGTCCAAGCCCAGCGAGGGTCCTACCAGAGGGCTTTGTCTGTGGACGCAAAGCCCCTGGGAGGAGCAGCAGCAGCAGTGGGAGCAGGAGGGCTGGCCGGCAGGAGGAACATGCCCTGTCCCACCCTGGTCAAGCAGGAAAACACGGAGGCCTCCGTAAGGCCTGGAGGCGTGGCCAACGGCTTCCCCGGAGGCATGGGTGTGTGTCCACCGCGGGGCGGCCCCGTCAGAAGTAATTCCTTCCCTTCCCTTTACCTTGTTGGGTGATGCTGTGGTGGTTGTTTGGATGTGTCTGTCTAACTGGCCAAGTGTCCGGTTCGTTCACGGCACCGCCACATTCTGTAGTAGATGGGATTTGTGATTTTATGGAGCATGGAATCTGGAATTACGGTCCAGTAATTAAACGGCCCTGCGTCGTAGTTCGCAGCAGTGACGTGAGGATTGGACAGCGAACAGCTACGTTAACTGTTTTCCTGTGTCGTGGTATGTCCCTCAGGAGGAATGGGCCGAGGCATGGCGATGCCACAGCGCCCCCACATGGCAGGGCCAGGGGATTGGGGGATGCCCAGGTCCAACGCCGGCCCGGTGAGCGCACCAGGGCACCCAGGCATGGGGCGGCCTGGCACCATGGGTGGGCCCATGATCAACAGGTCCAACAGTGTGCCTGCCAACCCCAGGTCCATGCTGCAGCAGCAACTGATGGACACGGGTATGTAGACAGTGAGGGAAAAGGGCTGTGGGTTTGTACTGCTTTCGTGCTTACTTGCAACGAACTGAACTTAAAACCCAGCCAATTGTCAAACTCAAACCACATGTAACAGTAAGCCGGAGTTTGCGGTTGAACCCCCACGTGCAAGTGAGTTCACGCTGGTTCTTGCCTGTGTCTTTAGGTCCCAATGAGGCCAGTATGGGTATGAGTCCTTTTGGTGGCCAAGGTCCCCCACCCCAGTCCCCGTCGTGGCCCGACAGCGCCATGGGCATGGACAGACCCCCCCAGAGAGGTCCTAACAGGTGAACAGAAGCAGCACACTCACGTTTTCAGGCCCCTGGTGACTCCGCTTGTTAACACGTTTACCTATCCTGACGATTTCAACCACGTGAAATTCCAACATTTCTCAAACTCCCTTTTCACGTACGCTGTAGTCGGGCTAAGCGTAACCCGTCTCCTGTTCTCCTTTCCCCAGGGCTCCGTTTGGGAACACCCTTGATGATCTGCTGGCTCCTCCGTCCACCAGCGAGGGGCAGAGCGACGAGCTGGCGCTGCTGGACCAGCTGGACTCCCTGCTCAACACGGCCGACGTCATCGCGCTGGAGGAGATAGACCGAGCCCTGGGGATCCCAGACCTGGTCAGCCAGGTAATGGACTGGGCCTCGCCAGCTCCACCTGCATGGGCACGCATTGGTCCTGAGGTCAATTAAGATCGAAACATGTTAGATCAAATGGGAACGAGTGATACATAGAAAAAAAACTTGTCTTTTAATACTTAGCTGTGCCACGCGTTGACTGAAGAGGGCCCGTCTGCTTTGCCTCCACAGAGTAACAGTCCAGAGAGACCCCAGCAGGGCCCGGGTCCGGGCCCCAAGCAGCGCCTGCCCTCGGAGTCCTTCCCGGGGCCCGACTCCTCCATGGCCATGGACCAGAAGCCCATTTATGGACAGGGTTACCCTGGCCCCCCAGGGCCCCCATCCATGGGCATGCAGCCTGGCTACGGCAGTGGCCCCATGCAGGGCCAGTCCCCTGCGGGCTTCAACCCCATGATGAGCCCAATGGGCCAGGGAGGAGCCTTCCCAGGCATGGGGGCCATGGGTCACCCCCGCGCTGAAATGATGAGGCCCCGCATGATCGGCCCCTCCAAGCCCCTTCGTCTGCAGCTGCAGCAGAGGCTACAGGGACAGCAGGTAAGGTGTACTGCAGGCTACTGCATTACAATGAGTTTGTAAAGCCAATGGGAATTCTGCCCCGTAGGCTGCTCTTGAGGTAGAATATTTCTCTGATGTGGAGTCTGTGCCCTTTTCTTCTTTTAGTTTATGAATCAGACTCGACAGGGCATGAGCATCAAAATGGAAAACTCCCCTGCCGGAAGCCCCGCCATGCGCCCTGGCATGCAACCTGGAATGCCGTCGGCCATGCAAGCGGGCATGCAACCTGGAATGCAGCCGGGAATGCAAGCCGGCATGCAGCCGGGAATGCAACCAGGAATGCAGCCCGGCATGAGTGGTCCGGTAAGAAGTGACCACCCCTACACACACACACACACACACACACCATCTATCACAGTGAAAGCCACTTGTCTTCAATACTACATAAGGCTTTTCCCTCCATATTGAAAGAGTTTCTCTTCTATGTCAAATCCTGATGAGTGTGTGATTGACCCCCTTGCAGCCTGGTTTCCTGAATGCCCAGATGATGGCTCAGCGCAGCCGAGAGGTGATGACCATGCAGATGAGAAGACAGAGGATGATGATGCTGATGCAGCAACAACAACAGCAGCAGCAGCAGCAGCAGCAGCAGGGGGCGGCCGCGGGCTTCAGTCCCCCTCCTAACGTCACAGCCCCAGGGGGCATGGAGAATGCAATGGGGGGGCCTCCCATGAACCAGACGGGACAGCAGCAATTCAACTACGGAGGAAACTATGGTGAGCTGTGCTCCTAGTGTGAAGGAGGCGGTGGAGTGACCATTTCAAAAGCCAAATTTAGAAGAAGAGCTACACAGAAACATTAACTTCTATTTTTATTTTTGTGGTAGCAGGCATGAGCCAGCAGGGGGACCCCTCGTTCATGGGTACAGGCAGCAGCCCACCCACCAATATGATGGCAGGCCGCATGGGAGGGCCTCCTCCGAGTGCCATGATGCAGGCCATGCAGGGAAACCCCTCTGCAGGCTCCATGTACCAGTCTGCAGAAATGAAGGGCTGGCCACAGGGTGGGATGCAACGCAACAGGTATTTTAGCTTTAGTCCATTACCATCCAACGCCGCCATTTTACTAGTCGAATAAAACAGGTCCTGTAATTGGTCAGTCACATAGGATAACATTTTTACTTTTCATGTGGTAGTCTTAAAGCGATTTCATTGCTTGCCTTGTTTCATTGATTCACTTTTAACCTTTCTCTCCC
The DNA here is from genome assembly GCA_026901105.3 of Galaxias olidus. Taxonomy (NCBI): domain Eukaryota; kingdom Metazoa; phylum Chordata; class Actinopteri; order Galaxiiformes; family Galaxiidae; genus Galaxias; species Galaxias olidus. The sequence continues at coordinate 177,918 of JAPMUY010002133.1, read as the reverse complement.
TCTCTGTGCCTTTGTCTCCCAGCTCGTACCCCCAGCAGCAGTTCCCTCAGCCGGGGAACCAGGGACAGTTTGGGCCCATGATGATGAACAACCCAATGGGTGGACCTGGCCCAGTCAGTGGGCCTGCCGGCGGGCAGATGGGCCAGATGCAGGGCCAGATGCCAGGCCAAATGCAGGGCCAGATGCAGGGCCAAATGCAGGGCCAAATGCAGGGCCAGATGCAGGGCCAGATGCAGGGCCATGGGTCGAATGCCAATGGGTCCCGATCAGGTAAAACCTTTTCCTTTCAAAGTTTTAACACTATTTGACTAATTCTAAATTCTTACAATAGCATGGATACTAGTGCTTTTTGCTGATGAAGTTCTCGATATATTTTTTTCTCCCTTCCAGAAGTATTGCTGATGATATGTGTGTGGACGCAGTAAGACCCGTCACCCAGAGGAGGGCAGCAGACACCAGAAACCTCCCCGGCTATGTGTAAGCCAACCTTAGGTAGGAGTCGGGTTGGCTACTGGGGATGGGTGGTGGGGGGTGGGTAACCTCCACACATTCAGCCCAAGGACAACCCTGCTTTGGGACACCTACAATAGTCTATGGGGACAACCCTACACAACTGACTGGTGGTGCAGGGGAGGGCGGAGAACAAGGACACAACCTCATACTGTGGACTCGCTTCTGTCTCTATGACAGAATTGAACAAGAGGCCTTTAGTTCTCTCCCTGTGTGTGTGTGTGTGTGTGTGTGTGTGTGTGTGTGTGTGTGTGTGTGTGTGTGTGTGTGTGTGCGCGCGCGCGTGCGCGTGTGTGTGTGCGTATGTGTGTTTCCTGGAGCTGTCACATGGTATTCAGCATCATGGCTGTGATCCGAATAGGACTACGGTACAACTAGTCATGGCTGCACTTTACCAGGAACGGAAGCTTCAGTGTAAAAGGATTGTTGCAATATTTCTCAGACATTACCGCCTTACTAGAGATATAATGCCTTCACCACAATGTTTCAGTTGGTTGTTTTTTTTGGGATGTGCCTCATTTGGAAAGAAGTCATTGGAAGCTATAAGCACAGTTTATTTCTATATTATGCAGATCGGAGCAATAACTTTCAACTCTATGCTTTAGACTGAAACTGAGCATCTTAACCCATCTTAAGCAAACGGTACTGCAGTATTAGATGTCACAAATGATCTCTATGTGAATATGAATTGTACATATGCTACAAATGTATCGTACATGCTTTTTATAGATCATGTTTTTGCACAGAGTATAATACTTGATCGTATTCTTGCTGTGTAGGTTAATGTGGTTTGGTTTGCTGTTTCGTTTTCTTAAAATGTTGCATTATGTAACTACCCATTCCCCTGTTTGTCATTATTGTCTGAAAAGCTTTTTTTTTTCTTTTTATTAATAGCCATGTATTTCCTTTCAGTGAGGCACTTTTCTTTCTGATAAGTTTCTGACCAGGTGAAAGTGTAAGCTTTGTCATTACAATAAGTTTAATGAGAAAATGAACAGCTTCTCTGTGTACTGGAGTTTTTCTTCCACCAAGGTGTGTGTGTGTGTGTGTGTGTGTGTGTGTGTGTGTGTGTGTGTGTGTGTGTGTGTGTGTGTGTGTGTGTGTGTGTGTGTGTGTGTGTGTGTGTGTGTGTGTGTGTGTGTGTGTGTGTGTGTGTGTGTGTGTGTGTGTGTGTGTGTGTGTGTGTCAGTAGATGCTTGAAATCAGATGTGAACCATAAAGTACAATGTTGTCTTCCTAAGTTACCGACTGGAGACTTAACCAAGATGATAATCTTCCTTCAGTGTCTCTTGCTGTGGATTTGTGTTTATTTTCCTATTTTCCTTTGACTGTTATTCTGAAATCTACCTTAAAACATGCAAAATCCAAAGATATTTTTTCACTACATTGTATAGTTTCTGAGGTTGCCGGTGTACATGATTTCTGTTATAAATACCAACATTACATGGGTGCACATCATATGGGTTTGTAAACAAGCGAGCTGATTTTTTGGTTGTAAGGGAAGAATACCAATAGAATTAAATACTCTTGAAGACATATCAATCTAACTCTTATATTTTCAGGAAATTACGTTTGTTTCTTTTTTTTTCTGTCTAATTACTTCAGGAAATTACATTAGTAAATAATGAAGTATAAAACAAACAATCATCACCTGACTTTTGTTTGTTGTTTTTGTTTGTAATTTTAAGTTGAGGATTTTTACAGGATGTATTACACAAAGTTTTTCTTTCGATGTTGATATTGTTGTAAATACAAATTTATATTTAAACACTCCTGTCTTTGACTGTTCATTTTCTGGAGAGAAAAAAAAATCATGTGTGGTGATTCATTTTGACGTCTATGCACATCAGGATATAAATATGCAATCATAGGACAAAAAAACTAGATCATATAAATGCCTTTTTTCAAATCCAGTTTTAATAGGGAATGTTGAACAGTGAGAACGAATTTATTCTGATGCCCTGTATCTTCATGTTATGAGGCAGTGTGGTCCGAAGGTGGCGATCTAATCTTAACACTCAGCCCTTCTCGGCAACTTCAGATTTTGAAGTGTAATTGCCGTATTCAAAGCAAGGTCTTTAGCTTAAATTATTTTTCCTATATCTTACAGTATTTAGTTTACATTTCCAGCAAAGCTTATTTACCTCATAGACTGCTGGCAGGCTGGTGAAACAATTGATTATCAGGAAGCAGCACTAAAGTGCACCAAGCCAGCTGGTACTGGCCACACTGTTAATAGATGTTGATACCACACATTAAGCTCTCCTCGAGACCAATGTTTTGGACATCTCAATGCTGATTTTCAAGTACCTGGTCCCAGATATTGTTTTGGATTATACTATACTGCGAAATGATTAACTCAAAAAGTATGGAAACTGCATCCAATAATTAGTCATGTGCTGTGATAAAATTGTGAAAACACGAGAAAGTGGCCAAAATAGGTTTATTTCCAAAGCAAGAAAGTAGGCCTACTGCATTTTAACTAATCTACCACAAGGGAGGGCTAGAGAAAGTCCCACAAAGTCACTTGAATTGCCCAATTAACATGGAAATTGTTCGTAGTGACTATATTTGTTAAAGTATTATTTATGATCTACTAAGAATGACTATACATAAATGTGCTTAGGTTTTTAAGAAAACTAATTTGCAATGCAGTCTCTAACCTTCGAGTCAACTTTCCATCACTCTGTCCGAATTAACCAACCTGTAGAATTAGTCTTATTTTTTTCGTCGTTATTTTATCAAATTTAGAGACAACCTCAGTGATGACCATTTAACGCCAAACCGCAAAAGAAATAGTAGGCGATTACTTTAATATAGTAGGCCTATGAACTTGGTCAGAGAAGGATTTCTCAAATGTTGGCTATATGTTGCTTTTATTTGTTTTTTTAAAAACGTGTAGTTTATTATAAATCGTTTGCACATAACTACTGTACTGTGGGAATATATAACAGAGAGCAAAAGTCTCTCACTTGGCAGGGTTCCCGGCCCATCTGCGGCCTGGCCCGTGGATTACTGTTTGTTAATGTTTCAATCAGCTGTGTGTTGAGGAATGTGGAGCTATTTAACCTGAACTTCCCCAGGTGTGCCGAGGCGCCGCTCAGTCTGGGCCCCGCCGCCCTCCCCTGCCCTTGGCACAAAGCTATCACACAAACACAATCACACACTGGCCGTGCCTCAGAACGCAGGGGCTGCAGCTGTGCGCATCGCACCGCAGGGAAATGAGAAAAACATTGCACCAGGGAGACAGAATAAATCTTATAACGAATTGCCTTTCCAAACCGTTTTAACCCATGCCCTGCCTAACGACAAATGCTAATGTTGAGGATTTGATTTAGTAGATTCTGTATTGAAACACCGTTATTGATTTTGGCGTTTTGTATGCCTAATCGGATCCACATTTCCAAATGAAAAGGAAATAATAAAGTCTTCTTTACTTTTTGGATAAGTGAAATCGTTTTTTTTTAAATAATTTGTAGTGAAACGCCTTGGTTCAATTTGATATGTTAACATGTTATACAACAGATTAGCAATGTAACTGGTGGACCTGTTACTATTTGGTTGCATGGAAGCTTCATAAGAAGAATAATACATAGCCTTTTCACTTTCCCTGTCCTATAATTGTAAAATAAATATCGTAGATGTCAGTCACAATATGGGGGCCACGTATGCATCCAGACTTGTTGATGGGCCTCTATTCTCACTAAGTGGTTTTGATTAGGTGTAGCCAATTATATCATTGTCTTGGAGTCTCATTAACATTGCATCAAACACAGAGAGAGGGAGAGACAGAGACTGCACAAATTAAATCAATGAAGGTCTTGTTCAAAAATAATTTCTTGTTTTAATAAAAACACAAATAAGGTACATTGTAAGAAAACAATATTTCACATAACGTGGCATTGTAATATACAATACAGTTTGTCGCTCAGGAATCTGAGAAAATTGAATTTTTTCTTTTACAAAATTTTGAATTTTAAACATGTTTACAAGATACAAAAACGTAACATAAACGATATTTTTCGGAACAAACTCTACAAGCAACAAGCAATGCTAGTTGCACTGGTAGCCTAACTGCCATGGTCCCCCGGCTAACCCAGTCTATTTGGACCACTGCACTCAGTCTCCATGAGACCTCGGAGGCCTTGGATGACATATCCTCTCATCAAAGTGTGTCCATCGAATATATTTTCTAGCATGGGAGTTTCAAACTTCCCTACTCAGTTCAAGGTTGTGATGTGTTCGAATGCCACATCAAGTTGCCTTGTTCGTTCTTCATTGTGCTCGCATTGGAATGATGGGGCTATACTCCTTTTTAGCGGCACATGATTCTGTCATCCGAGCATCCATTCTGAAAAGTGACAATAAAAAAAGTTAGACTTCGAAGAGACAAAATATGAGTAACAATCACAAGTAAGCAGTGCGTAATTGTCGTTGACACAACTTTACGCACGCCTGTTTACAACATAGTTGACAAGTCAGCCAAATTCGTATTATAAACAAAACATAAAGCAAGTTAATATACTGCTTCAAGAGATGTGTATACTGTTATGAGGCCAGATATTTACCTCAACAGAGATGCTGGCAAGCTCTGCATTCAGTGTGGTCAGTGGAGTTCGGGGCACGCCACTCGCCGAGTGTTGGCGGCTCTTCTCTGGCTCATCAAGCTCAACCTGCAGGTCCCAGATATAATCAATGACATGCTGCAGGATCTCCACTTTGCTGGCTTTCTTGTTGGTTGGCAGAGTGGGAACTAGCTCTTTCAGCTTACTATAGCAACTATTCATGTCCTGGAGGAAGACACTCATCTGCTCGTCCAGCAGAGGAATCTTGCACTTAGTGATGGCCAGACTCTGGTCGGACAGGCATCGCACCATGTCCTCTCCACCGACCTTGCTCTTCAGGGCGCATGTAGATCCAACAACCTTCATCTTGATAGCGTCTGTAGATGTAGTTTCCCAGGTAAATGAAGGAGATAAGGTTCGTGCGTAAAAGCAATAGATTTCGGGAAAAAAGGTTTTATTCTGTAATGTTCTTCGAGTACCTAGTCAGCAATGTTGACAATTTGCAACAACCACATGAGTTTACCTCCCTGAATATATACTCGACCGGTGCCTTAGGGGCGTTTCCTATTGCGTTCTGTTTGCAGATAGAAGCCAATGGCTGTACTTCATTTATTCAAGGAGGACGGTCCACAACTGCATTCTTAGCCAATGAAAACCGCGCGCCTGGTTATCGGGATTTACAATCTGTTTGAGGGATGGCGTTACAAATGGAAACAAATGTGTGTCTTTTACGGGTGATATGTGGGAATCCAGCTGTCCGTGGCTTGGGGACTCTGCAGGTGTAGAGTGCCTGGGGACAGTCAAAGGGTGCTTAATGCATGGGTATGTACTGTGAGAATGTGTGTGGGATGGGAGGACATGAAAAGGATGAATGGTGGATGATAATTACCATAGCGCCCCAGATTTGCCTCTCACCGTTCTAGATGGCACCACAGATGTGGATGACAATGGTACAATAAACTGAAATGTAAGTACTTTGTATAAGAAATGCACTAATAGACTTGGGAAAGTGTCTCACCCAAGTTTGTTTAGAATAAACGAATAAACTATAAGAAAAAGCTACTTTAGACGTACTATTTTTCTACGACAGCAAAAATTATTAATGAAAATCACTGCAAATATAATAGGTTTACACATGTAACATTGCAATTTCAGGAATTTTGAATAAAGTACATTGCAAAAAATCTTTGAAAACTTCCTTTAATTTATCATATGACTGGAAAAGTCTCTCTCTTTAAACATTCAAAGCTTTCTTTATTCGTTACAAACCAAACTTTTTAGCACAGACCTCCTTTTTCCTCTCGTGAAGGAAGCCCCTGTGAGCAACTTCACGGATTCCTTCACATGTTCCCCGTGTGTGCTCAGCCTTGTGTGCACATTGAAATTGCATTGCTCTGTTCTGAATCTTCCCCCAGATTGTCCAAACAAGCCGAAGCAGACTGGCAGGCGCCAGCGTCGTGACGTCACCCATTCATCCGAGCCTTGACGCCTGTCAGCCTGGCGCCGTGCGGGCGGTCTCCATGGAGACCTCAAACAACAGGCTCTCACTCCCCCATTCACCTGCGTAGCGCGCAAACGCTGAGAACAAACTGGCTCGGAGATCATCATTCATTTATCACCTTAAATCACTCTGATGAGATTACCGCCCTGCGCACCTGCAAACGGCCATTGTCACTCGCTACTCGACCAGTGTCCTTAACCCAAAGAATGAGAAAGAAAGGGCGGGAGGTGAAATCCTGCCTTTACCACACTCAATGCAAATATGCAGGATATTGTGGCATTCCTTCAGATTAAATCACAGTCATAGTCTGCTCATTTCACTTCCACGGTCACTTTCCTTTATGTGTTCGAATGTAGTCTACTTTAATTAACAGAATATTTAAATAATTTTTGACAGGCTATTGTTATTTTATTAATTTATATTAGACAATTAATTTACTAGTGCCAACATTTGAAATGATGTATTTGTAAATAAATAAATAAAAATTTGTATAAAAGTAGAGGGGGGGAACTACTTTTTTAAATTAAAAAAAGGTTTCTTTAAAAGTTAGAAATACTTTTTCAGATATTCACATCATAGCATAACTAATGCTGATATCTTAAGTATTAGACTACTACTACTAATAACAAACTTCCCACTGTTATTGACAATCAAGCAGAGTTAACTAGCCTGTTATAGCCCAATGTAACTGTTACTTGTGGTTGTTGCAGTAGCCTGTAAAAACTTTGCCTACTTTTTTTTTTTTTTTTTCTTTTTTTGCCCTCTGTCCTAGGTCACAGCTGACAGGGCGGAGGGAGGGCAGGGTGGACAGAACAATGGGAGTGCGGTGCAGGGATTGTGGGAGAGAATCTAGGCTGGAGCCACAGTGTCTGGAGCGCCCCTCCACTCCCCTCATCCAGCTTTTGTTCAGCTGCAAAAGCTATCAGCACTTCCTACTGACACCAACAATAACTCCACACAGCTGGGCCCTTTTTAGCCTGTTTACAGCACATCAAGGCAAGGCGATAGAGAGTAGAGAGGGAAGAAGCAGAGTAGGGAATAGAAAAGTGAAACATATTAGCTCCTGATTTTAACTGACAGAATTGTCAGACAAGGACCACCAGCACTACTTTAATCTCCCACATTCAAATAAAGCATCAGTCTGCTTCAAATGTATGTACATTTACAGAATTCAATTCCCACTGTGCAATGTGCGGTGGAGATTTTAAACCACTTTCCGTAAAATATAGTTAACTTAGTGTTAACTTAAGTTACTGTTTGTTTCAGTAGTGTTGCAATGAATATTCTACACAATGTGTGCTTTTAGTAATTGTAAATAGTACAAATGTAACCGCTTTCTTTTATGTTTTCAGAACACACTGTACCATCGCTAGTGTTTTCACTAGTTTGTGCCAGCACAACATTTGTTTCCCTTAGTATAAATTGTCCTATTTCAAAGACCGGAAGTGTATTGGCTAATACGCCCTCTTAATCGCCATAGAAAATAAACCCACAAAAGCAGTGCACAGGAAGAATTGAGGGGAAAGTCAGTGGATGAGTTAGTTCAGAGGAAATAGAACATTCCAGTAATGCTTTCCTACTTTTTTTGGTGATGGTGTTGTTGTTACTAGGAGACAATAAGCAGCGCATACTCTCAGTATTTCCCGAAACGTTAAATTATTAAACGTATGTGTTTAGTGTGTATGTGTTTTTGCAGGCATTTCTTAAATAATTTACATATGATGCTACAACAATTGGAGCAAACATATCTTTTAGGAGTAAATTTAGGTTGAGTTAACCACAGACAATCATCTTCTTTTTTTTTCTATCTCTAGAATGCGGTGTGTGTGTGCACGTACACACTCTCTCATAGGCGCACACACAGGGGCCATCTCCCTGCAGCTGTGGGATTAGTTTCCAGTTCCCAGTGTGGCTCTTCCTGTTTGTTCGATAATGATCACACCTGTGTGCAGGTGTGTGGAGAGGCTCTTGGGACGCTGTGTATGTGTGTGTTTGTGTGTGTGTGTATGTGTGTGGTGCTGCTGGTGGTGGTGTAAGGGGGGGGGGGGGGGGGCATTTGCGGTGTGGTGTCAGCTACAATCGCTTTACTGCCAACAATACCATGTTTTTCCCTCAAAAGACGGTCATGCAGTGTAGCGTCTACTCTCAGACAACCCAGGCCCTTAAAGCGCAAGCGGGGTAGAAACGGTCAACAGATTATCTGGCTGGTTAGGTCTCAGCGTGTTATTTCAGCCAGCTCAGATCGCCTTTAATGAGTGGTTCCCATTCTACTCCCTGCAGTAGCTGGTCTGCCCTGCTCTGTCCCGGCCTGGCGCCTCCCTAGGGAGGCCAGCCTGTTTAATGACTGAGGACCCGTGGGGAGTCACATCCTGTGGGATGACAAGGCAGCCCCTGTTCCTAGATGTGTCATCAGCAGCTCAGACCTGCTGGAGCCTCTCAGTCTGTGGGTCTTTTCCCACTGCAGGAGTGGCCTGCCAGCCTGAGAACTGTGCAGGGGCAGGCAGTGCTACAGCGAGTTAGCCGCCTGATAGCCAGTGCATGCCAGGAGCCCTGCAGGGATCCCTGAAGCCTAACAGGTGTCCGGCCTGTGTCCTTGTCCCTGGAAGACGAGTGCCCCTCTCCTTCAAAACTTGCAGAGACAGCTTGGTCTTTCTCTTTCTACCCGTCAACAGCTTGTGTGTGTGCGTGTGTGTGTGTGTGTGTGTGTGTGTGTGTGTGTGTGCTTATGTGTGTGTGTTTGTGTGTTTGTGTGTGTGTGTGTGTGTGCCTTCACCGGACCCCCCACCCCCCAATGGCCATCTCCCTCCGCCTGGTTCCCACACAGACTATCAAAGTCCTTTAATGGCTTCTAATTAGCTCCCCATCTGCTGGTGACAGCGCACTGGTGGCATGCTAAAGCACCCATTGAGAGCATAGGCATTGTGCTCTGGAATACTTTCCACTCCAGTGGCAATTGCCTGGAGAGAGAGCTTTAGCCAGGGGGTGAGGGGTGGGGGGTGTTGGGTGAGGAGGGGTAAGGATGGGGAACGGGTGGGGCGAGGTGGTGGTGGTGGTGGTGGGGGGGGGGGGGGGGGGGGGGGGGGGGGGGGGGGGGGGGGGGGGGGGGGGGGGGGGGGGGGGGTTAGTGTTCTCTACGGTCAGAGGTTCGGGGGAGGGCAGGGGTGGAGGGACAGACAACAGGAGACAGTGTTACGGCTTGTTGCAAATCTAATAACGCCCCCGAGGCCTTTCCGTCCCTGGACATCAAAACCCTCCGCCTTCCGTTGTCACCTCGTCTCGAGGGCCGCCTTTCCTCTCCCTTTGCCCGTCTCCTTGGCGATACGCAGGTTGGCCTTGTGAGTTTCATGGGTTGCTATCACTCATGCAACGATCAGGAAAGGTAACGATGCAGAGAGACCAGAGAGTCTACAAACCTTTAGAGGTGGCCTATTGTGGCAGCAGGCTCCCCTCCCCAGAGAGCAAACAATAGGTTAGCTCAATAGAAACTGTAAATGTAACCCAATGGGGACCGTTCATTAGCTGTCCCATCTATTTGTGATGGGTGCCTATGTGTTTTCCCTCTATGCCCCCCTCCCCCCTCCCCTCCCTTATAGTTCGATGGTCCCCCCCCCCTCCCCCGTCCCCCGTCCCCTGCGGGGCCCCGGTCCAGTATGGTGGTCCGTTAGGAGGGACCAGCTGTTCACAGCTGGGCAGCACGGAGGACATCTATGGGGGCCGGGGTGCGCTGCTGCTGGCCAGCTGTCACCACCAGCAGGGAGGGAGATGGAGGGCAAACAAAGTGCCGGTGCTGGAAAAGCATCAGTGCCACTGGTCTCCGTTGCCTCTGCCCCCACTGCTCAGAGTTTAACACTCCTTACTGCGAGGAGGCAGGGATTTCCTAAACCGCGTGCCTCGCAAGCCTTTTATACGGTGCAAAGTCACAGCTTGCAGTATGGCTTCTCAACAGGATGGGAATGCGTTGTATTCAATACAATTTGTACATAGGTTCTTATTAAACCTCAATGGTAATGTGAGCCATGACAAAGGATAATTTAGATGTATTTAAATGGGTATTTATTATAATTATTGTTATTATTTAAGTACCCTGGTGTTTTCAAAATGCCCCTGTTTTAAAAGGATTGTTTTGTAATGATTGGTTAAGGTCCATCTGAGGCCACACATTTTTGTGTGTGAGATGAATGGTCAAACACCTGACCTTTCTCCCTGTCCCACGCACACAAACACACACACACACACACACACACACACACACACACAAACACACACATCCCCACAGCTGCACAGAGGCGTCCAGTCAGCACAGCCAGGGGACATGGGAGCCAAAGCCTAAAGATGGAGCCTGGACAGTGGCAGCTGGGGAGCTGACAAAGCCCCATTCACAGGGCCCAGGCCTGGGGACAATGGCTGGGCCAAGCTGAGCCCTCTCCTTCGCTGTTCCACCCAAAGATTAATACTTCAGATGGGCTTCCCGGTGGCAAGCAGTGCTAAAAGGAGAGCCCTCCTGTTTGTCACTGGGCATTGTGTGAGTCGCCTGAGAACCAACCTCTTGGATGGGCTTGACAAATGAGACTCACCATTGACAGTGAACAGATTGGGCCCGCCACTTTTGTTTTGATTGTGGCGCGGCTATAATCAGGTTATTTGGGCCTTGGGAGGTTTTGTTTCTCTCTCCTGAGGCTCTTGACACTAAGTTCCACCTTAAAGCTGTGTCTTCGGACAGAGCTCGGATCCAGTTTCCTCTCTCTTGTTTATTGTTTTCTGTTTGTCAAAGCATCATAAAAGAAAGCTAGAATGCGGATAAAGTTAATCATTTTCTAGGGTGTGGTAATCTGAATGTCTTTTCACGTTCCTCCTTAGAGGGCAGCACAGGTGCAACAGGTGTGTGTGTGTGTGTGGGGGGGGGGGGGGGGTATGCGTAGACGTGTGTGTATGTGCACAGTCCATGTCAAAAGGCCTAAAGTATGGTTGTTATTGTGTTGTTATCCATGCAGACTTCCTCTTACACCTGATCCGGGGAAAAATAAAATTCTCAAGAGGAACACGTCTTTAACGCCAGTTTCAGTTGCACTATTTGGTGTTTGAGGTGGTTTGATGCTGGCAGCCTTGGTACCGGAGTACCCAGGGCCCCTCCCCTTGCCCTGGGAGTGGAGTGCAGGTGTTTAGCCCCCAGCAAGGCAACATTTCAGGTTAAACTGCAGGGGTGAGGCCCTGCCCCACCTCCCTGCTGGGAACGGGAGGTGACTGCCTGCTTAACGCCCGGCGTCACTTGCACACCTGTGCTCTCAGGAAGTACGTTGCTCTGCTCGCATCAGTTCCAGTGATTACACAATAGAGGAAATATTCCACCCTGGAAAGTGGTCAGCGGAATTTTTTTCTTCTTCTTTAGGTGTTAAAAGCCTGTGACATGTTATGCATACAGGGGGGAAAAAACGACTACAGCAGTTATCTTGTTGAAAACATATTTTTTTCTAAATTAATAAGTCTAAATCAGATAAAAATGTTGTATCTTTCTTTATCTTCCTGTTTTTATTTGATACATTTTCTAGAATTGTGTTGTAGAGGAGATGTTGTGCCGGCGGACCTAATGAGCTGTTTCTGTTATTGTTTTGTACAGTAAGGGAAGCTTCAGGCCCATCTGCCCTGTCTGTCTACCCCTGTGTTATGGCTGGGTGTTGCCTGGCCATTCTCACGATAGAGGAATGTGCCCTTCATATAAACACAGACCCCCGCTAGCGCACCCAAGCCTCATTCTCATCCCCCCCTGGTTGCCTCATCCATCCCGCCGCCCCTGCTCTCCCTGCCTGCTCTCGTCCCCCCTTGTCCCTCAGCCCGGCACCACCAGCCTCCCTATCAGACCAGGGGTGATGCTCCTGTGTGTGTTTTTTTTTTCCCACGTAGTGTCGAGCGTGCTCAGCCAAGACGCGGCCTGTTTCTTACCGAGGACCCCACTTCCAGGAACGGGAAACTTAAATGCGGCAGAAGGTGCCCTACTTTTACACTTCATTCTTCTCCCTGCGATTGTTTCAGGGACTTAACAAAAGGGGAGAGTGATTGTGCTGGTGGGTCAGTAGGGGTGTGTGTTAGCGGGAGACAGAGAGAGAGAGTATGTGTGTGTGTGTGTGTGCGCGTCTGGTTTGTACATGCCTACTTTATCGTGTGTGTGTGTGTGTGTGTGTGTGTGTGTGTGTGCATACTTATGTCTGTGGAGCAGAGTGCATGTGTGCACGTGATGCGAGGGCTTGGGGATTATAAAGAGGAAGTGAATGGGAAGTACACACTCAGTGACAGAATGAGAGGGAGACATTCCATTGCTGCCCCTCCCGGCCTGCCTTCTCTCCCTCCCTCTCTTGGTCACCCTCCCTCCCTTCGTCTCCCCTCCACTGTGGCAGAGGCCTGGGAAAATCAAACAGGTGGTTTGGTCCTGGCAGGAAAGCTGGCTGGGCCCGGGGTGGGCAGGCCTACAGGCTGCTGGGGGCTATCAAAAGCTCTTAGGCCCAGCTTTAGGCCAGCACTCTGAATGGCCCCGGGCTTCATTATCATGTGAATTCTGGGAACTGCCCTGGGCCCCCAGTAACACAAGTGAGCTGCCCATATGGCGTTCGCTTGGCAACTAGGGAGACTCCCCCAGCGACCACCCCGAGACCCCCCTCCCTCCCCGCGACGCTCCTCCATTCCTGCACTCCTGATATCAAAGGGCTACAAGGAGGAGAGGGACACAGAGAGGGGGCCCTGGCCCCAGCCCAGTGGCTCCCCTTGTCCCACTCCGAGGGGGAGGGTTGCGGGACCACACAGAGGAACACTGGACGGTCCTTAGAGACCCAGGACAACACTGCTGCCCCAGAGGGCACTTCAGGAGTTTAACCAGAGAATTAGCACCAAGACACATTCTTACCCCCCCACCCCCCAACACCACCACCACCACCCCGCCCCCCAATCGATGGGAATGAGCCAAAAAGCTTTCAACCGACACATAAAACAAATGATTAAGTGTCATTTTTAAAACATGTCCGGTACACAAATCAGCAGAGAGCGCCCTGCTCTTGGTCTTCTGTCTTGACGTTCAGAGCAACATAGGTACATCACATCCCAACAGAGCCAAGGCCACGCGGTCGCGTTCGGAGGCAGCGTCGGAACGGCAGCTGGGGACCCTTATTTCCTCCTACGGAGGGAACGGCACGATCTAAGTCACTGTGACTCATCTGGTTTTCCTGGATGAGGATGAGGACGCTTCTGCAGAGGAGATGTCACTTAACAACAGGCCAGGAATGTTGCTCCGGCCCCTATTAGCCACCTGCGAGAGAGTGCGGGGACAGGAAGCATGTGAGTCGTGGGGTTATTTGCGCTAACGTGCGCTCACGCTGGTGTGAGGAGACTCTGGATGTAGCCTGCATTGTTCATTGTGGTAGCCGTGGTATGCACCAGGGTGTAGGTGTGTTTGTATAATCTGTTGGCTTACTTCACCGCCTGCACCTGTGATAAAGGGGGCGAGGCATGAAAAGAGAAAGAAAAAAAGAAAGAAGGAGAGAGAGCGAGCGCACGAGCGCCAGTGAGGAAAGAGAGAGAGAGAGAGAGAGAGAGAGATACTGAAGTGTGATCCTAGTTATGAGTAACTCTCCTGGTGACTCATGCTCTTACACATGGAGCGATTCACTCCCACCGCAGCTGTGCGGACCACATGCGCAATATCATTTCACAACTTCTACCCTGTCCTTGGAAAAAAAAAATTTTCTCTCTCTCTCTCTCTTCTTCTCGTCTATCCTCCCCCTTGCTTTCCTCTCCATTCCCTCTCCCGTGCTCCTCCCCTCTCACGTGCAGGCGGTGTTGTGTTAAACCAGAGACAGAGAAGCAGGTGCGGGACTAGTTCCTGTCTTCCCCGAATAGTGATGTTTCTGTGGGTGGTGGGGGGGGGGGGGGTTAGTCAGCTAATGGAGCTCGGAGGCTCCACCACCAGAAAGGAGCCACAGGTATTTGTTGTTGTTATCACCCCGGACCATCACCACCCTCATGTCTCAACAGACAGATGGAAACAAGGTCAACATGATAGTCTCATTGCCTACAGGTGATACTGACATGAATCAGCAACCCTTGTTTTTCTAAACTCGGAGATACAAGCCACTGACACTATGTTTTGTCCATACAGTATTTGTAGAATTGTGTTGGAAACAAGTGTCTGTGTGTGTGTGTGTGTGTGTGTGTGTGTGTGTGTGTGTGTGTGTGTGTGTGCTCTCTCTCACTGGAGTGTGTCCGTGTCCGTTCGTGGTCTCTCTAGTATTTGACCAGCTCCAGAACCAGCTCTGGTTCAGGGGAGCATCGCTGGGCTCCCACCCAGGATGACGTGGGTCTGTGGCGGGCTGTGAGTCACTCTACAGCTGCCCTATTCTGACTCCTACCCTGGTGGAGCAGGCCGGTGTCCTCACCACTGGTGTTTACAACTTGCCCACACTCTGAGGAACACTACACCCGCTTCACGCTGTGCCTTATGGCTCCTAACACACACTCTCATACGTTCACGAGGAACTCAGACAAATACCCAAATGATGACTTCACTGGAGTTTTGTCGTCACGGCAATAAAAGGGCCTTGTAATAAATGACTTTGTTCCGTTTGATAATGTGATATTGATTTGGCCACGCTTCATCGGTGCTGTTCGTCCCGTTTCTCTGAAAGCTGTTTCCATCGATTTGCCAGAGAGTGGAACTCCCAGAAGCTTCCTTGTCCCACCAAATAAGAGGGGGAAAGTGAGTGAAAGAGAAAGAGCCTTCAAATGGAGAGGGATGGGAGTTGAGTGAGGAACGAGTGAGTGAGTGAGTGAAAGAATGAGAGGGAGAGACAGCATGGATTCCTTTCTGCCGGGCCTAAAGACATGTTTCCCTCAGATGTTGGCTCTTCTTCAGATGCTAATGGTTCATTTCTATTCCCAGGGCTGCCTTAGCATAACAATGCTGTGGAAGTGAAAGAGCTAAACCTCTGCTTTCTTTAGGAAGCCAAAGCTGGGCTTTCTTGTGGACTAATGCCCCCTCTCTCTTTGTGTCAGCCAGTGAAAGCCCTCTGGAACGCAATAGCAAGGTGATCACAGAGTTAACTATGAAATAAATCTAAAACAACAAGCAGGCCCAGCCAAAATTGCATCATCGAAATCAATAAAGCCGTAGAATTGGCCAAATATAGGACCAAAGGCATTTGGTTGACACGGGGCCAGAGGCACTTTATTCTCCGAACAGGATGACAGCAATCGTTTTGAATATTATCAGCTTTTGTTTTCAAAGCTGTTCTGAATTATGTCTATTGGAAGGCTCCAACACAAATGTTATGACTGTGCGTCCCATGCTGTCTCCTGGATGCCAGAATCCCTCCTGAAAGTCAGTCGAAGGCCTGTTTTTTTTTTGTTGGATGAACTGAGCACTGACCTTGCTGAGTCCTTGTAGATACGGTTGTCTGCCCAGTTGTCAAACGAGGAACGCATGTTTTTTTCCCGGTTTATCATATATCAGGTAAGCGCAACGCGCGAGGGAGATCAAGGTACTAGAACATAAACAGAGGTCACTTGCATGGCGATCAGTAATGTTCGGTTTTCACTGGCCTGTTATGCAGGGACTACATTTACCAAGTTTGTCTAGTTGAGTTGACCATTACCTCTAAGGCCACTAACAAAACAACAGGAGTGTTTCTGTGAGAGTAAGCATTTTTAAAATATGATTCCACAAGCAACACTTTATGATGGTGTTATCATTACATTTAACCTCCATCCAGAGAATATATAGACAGCTATTATTGTTCAGGGGAGAGGCCATTATGTGTTCCACCGTGTGTTGTAAATTGTGTGATGTAACTTTTAGATGTTATTGCAAAGTCATTTTTTTTGAGTAAGAAAGAAAAGGGAAACATTGCTTAATAGATAAAAAAAAAGAATTGTAAGCGGCTAGAAATGCAATATTCACTTCGGAAACGTGCAACACGGGTCGTGTTCTTCTGTTGCCTGGATATGACAATGGTTACCTAAGTACCCCACTATTACCACTCCTTATGCCATTAACACCTCTTCTGTGTTCCCCTTCTTTTGTCAGTCCCTATCTCTCTCCCCCTCTCTATGCAGATGAGCCATCAGCCAGGCAGTCCAGGTGCACCACAGAGGAAGTTAGCACCTCCTCAGCACGGCGACACACACCATTTACATGCAAAACGGCAAGTTTAGTCACTAAATGTGTGAACACAGGTGTTGGTGTGTGTGTTGGTGGGGTGGGGTGGGGTGGGGTGGGGTGGGGTGGGGTGGAGTGGGGGGATTTCACCACGGGCCAAACCCATGACAATCAAAAAGCTACCGGTGAGATAATCGCTTAAAACAAATGCATGACCAAAAAAAATAAATAAATAAAAGTAAGAAAAAAAAAATGTGTGCATTGCACAAATACAAAGTGCTGTATTTACTCGTGCGTGCGCGTGGCAGTAGTAGCATGAGGGTGATGTTAGTGGTGGCACCCTGGATGCCATTTTGAAGCAGCGGAGGTTGGCTGGCGCCACGGCATCAGAAACATCCCTCCCTGGTGCCAGTCTGGTTTTTATAAGAGCTAAGTAAATGACACACAGCTGGCGGTGTGGAGACAGCTGTCACTGCCTTCCCTACGCCCTGAGCTCTCCCTCTCTCTTTCTCCTTGACCCCTCCTTCTCCTCCTCTGGGCCTTTTCCCTTCTCTCTTTCTCCTTGACCCCTCCCTCTCCTCCTCTGGGCCTTTTCCTTTCTCTCTTTTCCCTCTCTCGTTCTCTCACACTTTGGTTTTCAGCTGGGCTCCCTCCCTCTTCCCTCCCTTCAGGGTCCAGACTTCGTGGAGCCGAAGCTGCAAAAACCCACTTCCTGGAGCTGGCGCTCACTTCCTGTCTTTTTGTGTGACTTCCTGCCCGGCCTATGTGATCCGCGCCGGGCAGAGCCGCCTCTCCGGGAGAGACTTCCTGTTGCACAGACAGCTGGAGAGATAATTCGACCGTTTCTGCTTTTGTCAGGGATTTCTTTCTTTTTTTTTTCTCTTCTTCTTATTTTTTCTCCTGACCGTCTCCTTTCCCCTTCATACTGTTTTTCCATTCACTCTGCAGGACAGCGTGTTTGCTTTGATACGGAGCACGCCGAATCGAATCCCCTCATGATGGATCATCTGGTCGGAGGTCGGGCCTGCCGGTGGTATTGACGCACAGCGTAAAATGAGAGGGATGGATAACCCCAAATATTGTCATATAAGACACAGACCCACCCAGAGTACAGTTCAAGGCTATCTTCTAGAGTAACTTGCCAGGCTGTCCCCTCCACAAGACCGATGGTCCCCGATATTTCCCTCTGTGTTCCCCCAGAGCCTCTCCCCCTGCACTGGGTGGAGGTGGAGGAATGCAGAGGGTGTATTGGTTGCGGGCCCTGGTACCGGTAGAGACGGGTTCTGGACAGTACACGGGTGCTGGGGCTTCTTTGGGATGAGCTGGACAGAGCACGGCACGGACAGCGTGCAGCACGGAGGCCCTCTTTGGATGAGCAAGCCCAGACCTGAAGAGAGAGACATAGAGAGAGAGAGAGAGAGAGAGAGAGAGAGAGAGAGAGAGAGAGAGAGAGAGAGAGAGAGAGAGAGAGAGAGAGAGAGACGGAATGAGTGGGAGAAGGGAGTGTTCAGTGACCGGGTCGACTGTAAAACCTCCCACAGCTATGAACGCACTTATCTTATACCATACTCCATACTAATGCGTGTGAATCGCCCATTGCCGTGTTAGAGAAACGCCATGCTTTTGCCCCGCCAAACTGAGCGCCTGTGGTATTTGTCTCCCAACATCCCTCTCTCCCACTCTCTCTCTCTCCATCCGCACGGCCCTCCTGTAGCCGAACCTCCCGCAGCACATGTTCACCTTATGTTCCTTCCATCCTTCCACCGCGTGTGTGTCCATCTGGCCACCTATGCCGCTGGTGACAGCGGGGCGGCAGGTCTCGGGTCAGGGCAGGGGAGAGGGGAGAAAGGAGACAGCCGGGTCAGCCTGGGGGGGGGGGGGGGGGGGGTGTCTGCAGGCTTCTGGTGTAGCCCGCTCCGTCTCCCCGTCCCGGGGGGGGGGGGGGGCCAAACTGCGAGGGTCTCTCCTTTGAACTGAGGGGACGCGGCCGCCACGCGGGCCTATCACCTCCGTCCACGGGGTGCCTTAGGGGAAGCTGTCATGGTGTCGGCGAGCTCAACGGGGTCCGCAACGGGCAAATGGCTTTGGTGTGCCGGTCCCCTGTTTGCATGGCTGATGTTGGATGGATGTATGTTTGAGGTTCTCCGGAGGGAACGACCTGGCAGGGCAGTAAATAGTTCAACTGACTAACTAGTGTTGTTCCACCTGAACACTCAGCGTGCGGTCTGACGAGCCGGGAGAATGTGCAGGAAAGTCGGACGGCCGATTGAAAATGGCATCGCCTAAGTTGACATCTAAACTGCTAGGATCAACATCACCTAGGATCTAAACGACGTCACTAAGTACAGAGACCACCAACAAGGCAATAATAGGATAAATATATACACTCCATGGAGCAGACACGAAGTTTGGCAAGGACGTCAGGCTTTTTTACTTTCCTTTCTCAAGAAACAGTTAAGATACAATCTCAGACCATCATAATTAGTGGGCTGTGTGGTAATAAAGACCCAGCCCTAATCTGAAGGAGGAGATTGAGTAACCACTCATGCCCAGAACTAAGCTCTCTGTCCCGGGCATGTCTTGACAAAATCCCCCCTAGCTATAGCTAGCCGGGGCCCTGCCCTGGTGAACTGGCCCTGGCTCAGCTTGGCTGTTGCTTCCTTCCCTAGAGAGCTGAGTGACAGGAGAACACTGTGGCCTCTCTCTCTCTCTCTCTCTCTCTCTCTCTCTCTCTCTCTCTCTCTCTCTCTCTCTCTCTCTCTCTCTCTGTCTGTCTGTGTGTGTGTGTGTGTGTGTGTGTGTGTGTGTGTGTGTGTGTGTGTGTGTGTGTGTGTGTGTGTGTGTGTGTGTGTGTGTGTGTGTGTGTGTGTGTACGCTGCGGCTTCCTGTGCTACTGCTGGGCTCGGCAGCCCTCAGGACCTACAGATGGCAACAGGCTAAGCACACACAGGGGAAGAGGTGACATCTCAAATAGCAAAAGTTTAAGAGTGTTTGGGATTACAGTTTGCCTGCTGCCTTTTCGGGGTCGGAGGTTTGGCTGAGCGTTGAGCTCATCGCATAGGCCTCTGTATTCTAACGTTTCAGGAAGTCAGGTCATTTTATCAGGTGAAAATAAAGTGTGGTGTCATTTCAGATTCATTTTGTAGATTAATCAGCATTAATGGAAGGCATACATACCTGTGTGAAAACACAATAATCAGTTTTTCTTTACAATGGCATGAGAAACAAATATTTGATGAAAATGAAATGAGTCCTGCATATTTAGCGCAAGTGTATGAACTTCAGTATACCCTGTTTAATTGACCATAACTAGTAAGATGAAAAAAATTGCACAATGAATCTGTCAACTGTAGTTGAGTAGGAACCTGGTCAGCAACAGCATTAACCTGCTACACTTATCATAATTATCCATCTCTGCCAGAGCTGCTTTGTCTCCAGGATCAAACTATGTCCTACCATCTGAATGAATAACATCAATTCAAATACATTCCAAGTATCATGGGCTTAACTTAAACCCTATTGGACTTTCTTTCTCGTTCTAAAGGAGATGGCGAAGGAGAAAAGAGGGATGAATGTGTAATGAGCTCGAAATAGCCCAGTGATTTTTTTCTCTCTCTTTTTCTCTTCTCTCTCTGTGTCCTCCCTCCCCTCCCTCCTCCTCCCCTCCCTCCCCCTCCCCTCCCTCCCCCTCCCCTCCCTCCCCTCCCCTCCCAGCCCTTTTTTCCTCCTCTTTTGGGAAACATGCCTTTCCCAGCTGCACAGCCCCCACAGCGCGAGGCCAGGCCAGGAGCACAGCTGGCCAGACATGGTGGAGCCAGTCGACAGGCGCATGGAGCGCCGCCCGCCCAGGGCCCTCTTCCTCCGCAAACATGCCCAGGTGTGGGGCCTCCGAGCCGGGCTTCTGATCTGCTTCACACAGAACTGTGTGTGTGTGTGTGTGTGTGTGTGTGTGTGTGTGTGTGTGTGTGTGTGTGTGTGTGTGTGTGGGAGTGTGTGTGGAGGAAGGGAGAGGGGGGGCTCTGGGGTTGGAGTGCTGTGGGGGGTGTCAGGGTGTGGAGGGGTGTCCCTGTCGAAGCTGTGTCAACATTGAGTGTGTGTGTGTGTGTGTGTGTGTGTGTGTTGAACGGGAGGTCACCCCAGGGGGAGACAGTTGGCAACAACAATTACTGCAGAATTGAAGCTAAATTGCTCATACCAGCCCACAGCCAGTCATGTCAGGGGAGAAAAGTATAGAGAGCATAATTGCTTTGCAATGGCTTTGATTTGAAATATGAAGCACAAGGTAGTATGATATAATAGAGAACACGAATGACCACCTGTGATCTCTGCTTTGTGGTCACACACATGCACACATGCACACATGCATACACTTAAATAAAAACGCATGCTTGAACGCAGCCAAAGCCACAATTGTATTCATAAAATCAAGTAAAAAAACAATTTCAGTTGAACTCCCAAGAACAATTACACAGATTCAATATATACATTTCAACATCTTTTCTTATAGGGCTTCAACCGACGATGACCTAACCTGGCTGCCACCCAACGCCAGCGTTTAGTAAAGGTTATAGCTAGATTCCAACACACACACACACACACACACACACACACACACACACACACACACACACACACACACACACACACACACACACACACACACACACACACACACACACACACACACACACACACACACAGAGAGAGAGAGAGAGAGAGAGAGAGAGAGAGAGAGAGAGAGAGAGAGGAGCTCATAAAACCCTAAAAGTAACAGGAGGTGTACGAGGGGGAGGGGTCAGATCAGATAAGGCAAAGGATAGACACAGATAAGCCCTTTGAAACAGCTCTATCTGCCTTGTCAGGAAGACGCTCTCCCCTCCAGCCGTTTCACATGATGACGGCCCTGCTCGGCCTGTTTGGAGGCCATTCCCTGCTACTAATTAAGTGGTGGGACCAGAGGGAGGCCGGACCCTCGCTGCCTGTCTGCTCTCCTGTGTCCCCTCCTGCGGGTTGTTCAGGCGTGCACACAGGTCACATAGGACACACACACACACACACACTCAGGTCACACGGGACACACACGCGTGCGCGCACACACAAAGCAATACTCTAATGGACCTTGGTCTCATGAGCTGCTCGGATGGTGTTGGTGGCCCCCTTGTGGTTTGAGCAGGGGGTTACGTGGAGTACGCTGGGCTCTTCTGTTCTGGCTTAATTGGGTTTCGACCAAAACTCGTGTTTCCTTGGAAAACAAACGTTCTTCCTGGCAAACAGCCAGAGTCGAATAAAGACGAGAGAAAAGTCTTAAGACAAGTCTCAACAACGTTTTTGTGTTCTATTGTAACAAATCGAGAACAGCCTTACTCTTTTTCTCTTTCGTTTTACCTGCCTCTCTCTCTCTCTCTCTCTCTCTCTCTCTCTCTCTCTCTCTCCCTCCCTCTTATCTTTCTCTCTCGCTCTTTCTTTCTCTCTCTCTTTCACTCACTTTCTTACTGCTGGCACATATGTTGCCTCAACACCTTGAACACGATCCCGACTCTCCGGTTGCACACAGCAGTGTGAGCCAGTGACTGTGTTGGAGACACGGCCCTGCTGCCTCCTGGGGAGCGGGGGGTTAAACCCCTGTTAACCTCGCATGGTCAGTAGGAATCTGACGGCCGTCAGCTGCTGTTCCTACACGTGGAGGCATGGAGAGAGAACTCTGTGGCAAAGAACACCACAATCGAGGTGTGGAAAGGACCACAAGACAAACACGGCAGAAGGCCACGGGCCCAACACTGCTGGCATCTTCTTGTTTGTGTTTGAAGGTGTGTCTCATACCTTATGTCTCTCTCTCTTTATCTCTCTCACCCCCCCCCCCCCCCTCAGCTCGTTCTTTCTTTGTGTATATGTGGGTGTCTGTTTCTGTAAGTCCCTGAGTACGTGTTAAGCAGTGTAAATAGGTTTGGACTATCAGCTAGTGTGAGCTTTGTGGGTGTGTGTGTGTGTGTGTGTGTGTGTGTGTGTGTGTGTGTGTGCCTGTGGGTGCGTGCGTGTGTCCGTGCGGGTTTGTCTGTTTGCGTCCGTTGGTAGCAATGACGACCGCGGGTGGCTCACCTGTTCACACACGGGAGACAAAGGAGGGCGAGAGGAAGCAGACTCTTCTCACGGGGGCCCCCGGTCCTGTCTGTCTGTCTGAGCACACAGTGCAGTGCCCCAGTCCCCCGGACCCCTTCCCAGGCGCTTCCCCACTCCACTCCACCTGTTTGTTCAGAGGACGTCCGCACCCCGACCGACTTAAACACAGCTAACACGTCGTCCACACGCTGGCTGTTTAAACAGCTGAGCGCGTGTTGACTTTAAGTGCCTGGCTCAATGGCCCGGGGGGCTCAGCTGTGGTGACACATGGGGACTCTGGTTCGGGTGGAATAAGACGTTTCTCCAGGCCTTGGACCACTCCCGTCCACTGACCCACTGAGGGAAAACGGCCGTTAAAATGTCCTCGTTTCTCATTGTGAAAGGCTGGTTCTTAAGTGCATGTCTGTGGTCGGCATTGCTTACTATAAATGGAGCCCGGCTCCAAGTCAAACATCTAATTATGCGCTGGAAGCTGGTGGGAAAAGATTACACACGCCTTCACCATGGGGATCTGTAATTGTGTGTGAATGGAGCGAGCGGCGTCGGGATTGGCCCAGCGCTGAGCCCAGTGTGGGAGCCGACGGCTGTGGAAGAACTGGGGGGGGTGCCGCGGAGGCGCCGGGACCCGACTGGCGACGTGTCGCGGTGGGACTCGGGGTCGAGACGGCAGCCGGGATCGCTCTGGAGCAGCCTTCCACGCACATCGGAGGAGTTCCATCTCACGCTACGCGTGCCGGACCCTGTCTAACGGCCTCACACAGACACGCACGCTCGCCGGCACACACACACACACACACACACACACACACACACACACACACACACACACACACACACTGGCATTGTCTATCCCTGAGCTTGTTCTCACAGGCATCAGGAACATTTGGAGGCAGTTATGGAGTACATGGAAAAGGGTGGTAACAGTAACGG
This sequence comes from Galaxias olidus, assembly GCA_026901105.3. NCBI lineage: Eukaryota > Metazoa > Chordata > Actinopteri > Galaxiiformes > Galaxiidae > Galaxias > Galaxias olidus. The sequence continues at coordinate 154,160 of JAPMUY010002133.1, read as the reverse complement.
CACTTGGAAGCCCAGGCCTATATCATATACTAAGTAGGGAGGCTGGCAAGATTATTGGCGTTGTGCGTCGCGGCGGGCCTGTCGGCGTCCGTCTGTCGCTGGCCGGCCCATTTCAGGGGTCCGAAGGGGGCGGAGGAGGGGGGCGGGTTTCGTGGCCTGTGCGATTTACGGGCGGCGTGGGGACATGGGGATACTCCCCGAGCAGCCAGCAGCTCCAGGCCTGGTGGAGGGGGCCAGCACAGCCACACTGCTGCTGCTGCTGCCTGCACATCTGGAGTCTAGACTCACTGGCTCTACTGCCCGCCCGCCCTCCCTCCCATCCCTCCCTCCCATCCCTCCCTCCCATCCCTCCCTCCCGTCCCTCCACTCCTCCGTCTCTCCATCCATCCCACCGTCTCTCAGCCACTCCGCCGCCACTGTCTTCTCCCCTCTGTTGTTTTTAGAGCCGCTGTGGCCACGCTGAAATGTCATAGTGTATTTGAGGCATCTGTGTTGTTTGGGACGCCCTTTTACATGGTAAAAACAATCCGAACGGACACAAACACACGCTGCTCTCCTCTCTCATCTCTTTGTGGGTAAGCGTCCACCTCTCTACTGATTTCTCTCCCTTTTCTGGTCCTCCCTCTTGGAAATGCGCTCGACGCAGGACCAAACCAGCAGACAAACGACTTGCCTTCCCAGCAAGCATGTGGAAGAAATCATACGGGGAGAATTGTTATTGCTATCCCTCACAAAAACTGGAGTGCACGTCCTCACTGGGGGACTCTCCAGAGATGCTGCACGGAACCCTGGAGTGGCCTCTTAAAGCCAGTGAACAGTCATACAAACACATTCAGCCCTGACAAACGTAACAAACAGCTGCTTAATAAACATGATACATTGTACGCAGCCCCCACATCCCCCTCTCTCATCTTCCTCTGTCTGTAACATGCGTGCACACACACACACACACACACACAGGCAAATTCACACATAAGGTGTGTCTCATACACACAGAAATACACACTAACACACAGACACAAACGCGCACTCCTGCAAACACACACTCACAGACCAAAGCTCTTGTTTTTTAAGGGGAGCAAAACGTGCAGAGTCCACTTTCAAGGGACTGTTATGACAAATGCTGGTCTGTCCCACTTAAGGCCCTGTAAAGATGAAGAGCTCTGTGCTATTAGGTTAGGTTGTTAATCCTGACACTCCAATTCTCCCTCTCTCCCTCTCTGTTTCTCTTGCTCTCCCTCACTCATCTCATCAGTCAGAGTCAGTCTGTTCTCTCTCACCTCTTTCTGTATTTCACCTCTCTCTCTCTCTCTCACACACACACACACACACACACACACACACACACACACACACACACACGCGCGCGCGCACACGCACACACACACACACACACACACACACACACACACACACACACACACACACACACACACACCAGTGTTTAACCGGGCTTGGTTTATTTGACAAGACGTCTACGTAGACACCACATTTACTATATGACCTGCTGGCTGAGCTCATTAGCATTGTATGGAAGCCTATAAGGGCCACTCTGTCTAATCTGTAAACATAAGCACATGTGCTCTTGTGGCTTACCCTGGTTACCGTAGTATGTTTGTTTTGCTAGACCAAAAAACAGCTTTGTGATATATAGTCCTTTGTACACAAGAAATGGTTGAGTGCCTTGCCCAATAGATTTAGTCTAATTTTAAGGTAGGGGATCATTTCATTTCTGGATAGGGAGACTTGTATACCTGATATGTATATCAATCTGTTTGTGTGTCTGTCTGACAGCACGTGTTTCTTGTAAATACAGTAAACAGCAGGCATCCGGTGGCAGCCCTGGCGTAGCACAATCACAATAGTGTCCATCTTGAAACGGGAGAAAGTGGAGTTGGAAAAAAAAACGTGTCTGCACTGAAAAAATGTCTGCACATCCATAGGGGAAGGCGTCAAAAGTGCCACTGTGATTTACTGCCGACAAACAGTGGACTCCTTTTTTCCATGTTCCTCTGATTTCCTCCCCGGCAACCAACATGTCTTTTTTTAAATTTTATTTTACTGCCACTCTCGCCCTATCACGTTTTCACTGCGCCGTACTCTCTGGGATAAATGGCTGTGTTCAGGTTTCTGGTGTTAAACAGGTCGTAAAAGCAGGCTACGTGATACCCCCGACAAGGCCCGGACCTGTATGGCTGCTCGCCTGCCTGTCGCCTGACTTCCTCCTCCCCTTAAGGCCCTCAAATGGAACAAATTACCGGGGCTACTTGTGAACCGCAAGGTAATATTCATTAAACAAAGGGATAAGGAAAGGAACGAAGGACCCGAAAGACAGAGAGTCTCTCTTAGTCACATCTGGAGAACACCGGTCATGTTTGCCTTCTCTGGAAGCCATTACGACAAACAGACAAAGTGTTCCTATGGCGTGTCTGAATGGCCCTCTCACTATGAAATCAATCTCTCGCATTCACACTGGAGAAGCTCTCACACCCATTCACCACCTGTGTCCACTCTGGTTCCCACCCTTGTTTTCTGTACCGGGGGATGGTGGGAGGGAAAGGGGGATAGGCAGGGAGAGAAGAGGAGGAGGAGGAGGAGGAGGAGGGCTGGGAGCAGGGGGGATACCAGATACAGAAGATAGAGACACAGCGAAGCACTCCCAGGTGAGTGGGGCTAGAGGTGACCTCAGTTCTTCAGACTACAGGTGCAAACAGGCGGCGTGGCTCTCACCTGCACGGAGGCCGCTGGGCTTGGGTATCACACGAGACAAAGGTCAGGGGGATCATTTTCCCTGCTTCACTGCTCTCTCTCTCTCTCTCTCTCTCTCTCTCTCTCTCTCTCTCTCTCTCTCTCTCCCTCTCTCTCTCCCGCCCTCTCTGTGAGGGGAAATTCTCGCTGACGGCTTGATAAAGTGCCAGGCTGACCCTTGCTGACATGGAAAACTAAAGGTAGTCCACACAGACACTAAGTACCACCTATCAATATGTCATTGGAGAATCATAAACAACGTTCACAATATGTTCCTGCACCAGACTTTGTAGTGCCACCTTATTTCTTTTATATTTCATTGAGGGCGGCATGTAATGACAAGTGTTTTACTGTACAGCAGCGTCAGCCAGCTGAATGGGATCATGTTCTTTTCCTCCGTTGGCCAGGGTAAGTGCTGAATCACACTGGCCATCAGAGACTTATGAGTTGTGTAACAAACCCAGAGAACGTGTGTAAGTGTGTGTGCGCGTGTGTTAGACATTTTGTTTTTTTGGCAAGTTGCCAAAGCCCAGGTCCAAAGTACTTTGTTGTTCTGGCTTTGTACAATGAGCTTTTGACTGGCTGTGTGTGTGTGTGTGTGTGTGTGTGTGTGTGTGTGTGTGTGTGTGTGTGTGTGTGCGCATGCGCGCGCGTCTCAGTGTGCCTGGTGGGTCCAACACATTGGCAGAAGATTGTGTGACACATTCAAACTACTGGGACAGCACCACTGTCAACACAGGGCCGCCCCACGCCATTATTCCATGTAGGAGAAAGAGAGAGACAGAAAAAAGTGATCGCAGACCAAAGAGCTGTATTTTTGATAATTGTTACTTTTCCTGAATACTTTTTTTAAGGTAAAACTATGATTTTGCTTCGAACTTTTGCCATTTTATCTGGGCTAGGTGTGAGAAATGTCCACATTGTTTTCGATTCATCTTGATTCCAATAAAGTAAAACATTTTTAAATAACTCACATACTACATTTGAACAAACTATCGAGGAAAGATAATAAAAAAACGCTTCTCTAAGAGCGCAATTATAAAAATAAAATAAAAAAAATAGTTGCATTAAGTCAATGGGGGTGTTGAACCTTGAAGCCTGCTGGAACATTAAGATGAGACAGCAGAAGCAGTTAGGATGAGGCCTGTGTTTGTGAGGAGCTCACTGGAGCAGAACCAGAACAGCACTATCCCACACTCCCACAATAAGAGGCATGTTGTTATTGTGCCAGCCACCAGACTGAATCATATAGATATAGGACACATTGTCTCGACAAGCCTTTGTGTGTGTGTGTGTGTGTGTGTGTGTGTGTGTGTGTGTGTGTGTGTGTGTGTGTGTGTGTGTGTGTGTGTGTGTGTGTGAGAGAGTGTGTCTGTCTGTCAAACCACTCCGTCACCTTCACTGTGTAAAGCACTTTAATATGCTTTCACCACCGTTGTAAAATACTCGAGCGAGTTAACCTCATTTGTTACAAACTGTAGAATGCCTTAGGTAGAGGGTTTATGGCACTGTGTTATGGCATCCTTAATGGCCTGGTGTGTGCAGGATGCGCTTCTCTCTCACTCTCTCTCTCTTTTTCTTTATCTCTTTCTCTCATACTCACACACACACACACACATACACACATGCACGTACGCGCGCGCGCGCACACACACACACACTCACACAAATGTAAAAAAAATACAAACACAGTACCTTTTTCATTGTAGCAAATAGTGTATCAAGCTTGTTGCAACATTAAAAATAACCATAAAAAACAACAACCCCCAGGCTGATGGTGGTAATAGCAGTTATTAGGTACAAACTGTCATTGGTTTCAGGTTGAGCTTCACCTGAGTACTATTGGAAGGTTTACTGAGGCCATCTGATATCCTAAGTAAACAAACGGCCATGGAAAACAATCTAATCTGAATCCATAAACTGTATAAAAACTTGAGCAAAGTTGAAGGAGGATGCCACTGTTCCTGCTTCAGGTCATGGGAACTTGAGCTTCCAGGAGCTCTGGGCCATTGGGAAATAATGAAAAATAAACAAAGAGCCTTGATGTTGACTCAAGTGAAGTGATCCACAGGTTATTACCAAGCTCCACTCGCTCATCGCTCCTGGATGGGCTTATGTAATCGGAGCAGATTGTTCCCTCTGCACCCATGGCCTCCAGGGAAATGGATGTCAGATGCGCTTGTCATGTCTCATTTACACCAACTGCATTATGTACAGGAGGGTGGCCATGAGAGTGACTATCTCACTGAGTATAGATGCACTTTAAAGAGTTACATGATCTGATTCCTCCTGTCTGTTACGACACACTTGAAATACTGCTTTAGTTCACCATAGTAAAATAGTGCAATTGTTAACTTGGCATGTTTTATTGTTTGGAACTAAATTGAAAGACATAAAGTCATAAAAAGGTAATATATCACCATTGTCTCTGTCTGCAATAGCCTCTTCCCTGACACATATCAGAAAGGATTTTAAAGGGCTACCAACACTGGTTTTCTATGTTAAAGGCTACGTTTCATAATCATTATTTCAGTGAGTGGGTTACAGACTGGAGGGTGGTCAAAGTTATCTAAAGATGTCTGGTGAGTTTTAGAACGTTAAATTGGCGCCCTCTTCTGTTTTTATTATGCTAATGTTAGTCTCGCGATGCCAGACCCATCTACACACTTCGTTGCGCTGTGCCAGCGCTGGGAGAAAGCGCTGGAGAAATGCTATGCACATGAAATTCAAGGCAGTTTCTACTATTAACGCACTGCTGCCACTAGGAGGCGACGCTTTTCCATGATATCAGTTTGACCGATGGAACGAAAACCACTCTTGTTCCCCTTAATTATTTATCAAGAAGTACAATTAGGAAAACTATTTCCCCGGTTCAAACCTCAGACAAAGTTTATGCCGTTCACAAGCAAATGTAAACTCATCCGCATGCAGGTACAGCCGGTAGTACTACCTAAATTGATGAGGCTTGTGCATCCATGGCACCCACATCCAGGGCTGCAAGGTTTGGGCTGACTGTTAACTAGAAGGTGATTGCACAACGAATTTAGACAATTATGCTTGAAAACCAATATAACTTATTTTTCTTGTAATTACAAAAACATATTAAAAATGCTACAATGCCAGTTATTAGTGAGATTAAACTGTATCAGATATCCTGAACTTTATATCCATGTATGTATATTTGAAAGACCATCGAGCTTCTGGTGTTCTGCTGTGTCTATCGGTTCGTTAGCTAGTCTCTCTGTGGCCTACATTGGGAGGTCCGTGTCTTGCTGAAATAGTCTGCATCCGCATTTCCATTATGAGCTGCTATATCTTTGCAGCTTTGGTTGGTGATGGATGTGTCACAGTTTAAGTGTAATTCCAAGTATTGAAGTCATTGATACTGTGTGTGTGTGTGTGTGTGTGTGTGTGTGTGTGTGTGTGTGTGTGTGTGTGTGTGAATTCACCTCCCCTCATAAGAAAAAGTATCCTGCTGAAGAGTGTTGACTTTGAATAACATATCATTGGATGCTTCCCCTGAATCTTCATCATACATTAACTTTCACCGTTTGACTTCTGTTTCAATCGTACTGTTGTTGCAGGTGGGGTCACTCTCTAATGAGAGAATTGTATCTCTGTGCCATCTCCTCAAGGGACAGAATGGAGCTAACAACATTCTGTGCAGAATGATTTCAACATTCACTTCACAAGGGAGTGATCTAGGCCAATGGCACAACAACGCACCCGAGCCAGTACAAAATGAAAAATGTGTTATTGACAGACCAGCTTGCCAAACGACAGTGCGCTCCTTGCCTGTCAATTAAGGCTTAGTTATTCTAAAGCAATTTGCATTTCACACGGAGTACATTTTGCTGTCCTGGAGTGTCTGCTCTGTTAATGGGCTATTGTGTTATTGTTTGGAGTGTGGGGCTGGACACTTCAATGTAAGCTAAGTTATTGAGTTTACCTTTGCTGAAAAATGTGTGTGTGTGTGTGTGTGTGTGTGTGTGTGTGTGTGTGTGTGTGTGTGTGTGTTTGTGTTGATACCTAACAATAATGTGTGTGTGTGTGGCTGCGTACGTGCTATTGATAAGGTTGGCACTCGGGAACCTAATTGATTAGCATGGCATTTGGATGCTCTCAGCAAATGCCATCCCATGCTGAGTGCTAGGTTAATGGAAGCCTGCCCAATGCCGGCTCGGAATGGCTCTCTGTCTGCTCGCCCTCCCCTCTCTCCTCTCCTCTCTTCTCCTTTCCTCTCCTCTTCTTTCCTATCCTCTATTCATGGAAAGGTTATCTCGGCTCTATCTGATGGAATTGGAAGAGATGGGGGAACGGGGAGGGGAGGAGGGGAGGGAGAGAGAGAGAGAGGGGGGGGTGATACTGTGAAGCCCTCGGGATTCAGACTGGCAGTTTGGACTATGTGGGTCGGCGCGCAGGGCAAGAGCAAGAAGGCGGACACATCAATATTTTTGACAGCACAGTTCAGAGGTAGCTAAAGGTGGCGTCCTCCTATGATCTAAACTAGATATCGGTCAGGAGAGACTTCCACCTAGAAATATAGTGGTCTCTCTCCACACGCAATGTGGTACACGTCTCTCTCGCCCTTGTGTCTGCGGCAGCTCAAAAGATGCAAGGGAGTTGCATCTGTCTTTTGAACATTTGAATTAGTTTTGTCATATCTTTAATGAGTTTTTTTTTCTTCTGGTAGACGAGAAAGTCTCGGAGTGCATTGAAATCAGGCGGACTAAAATTGGAATAAAGTGTGAGCTTGAACTAAGATTACGATTTTCTCTCTCTCTCACACACACACACACACACACACACACACACACACGCACACTCATTCTATTTCTTTCCTCTGTGTCAATCCCCCTGCTTCCGCGCTCCTTTCCTAACACCACGATGCAATTACCCTCTCCCACAATTTCATCTTGTCACTTCCAAATGAGAATGGAAAGCGACCGCGTGGGCGGAGTCCTCTTGTTTTGAGAGCGTAATTCAGAAACCAAATTAACCGTGCAGGGGGACATGCTGTCAGTCGGGTTGGAAAGCCTCCTGCACGGTCATGCAAACGGGGGAACCAGAGCGCCTGGGATGGGATTTGACAGAATCTAATAATGCTGGAAGGGGAGTGGCTGGATTCTGGAGATTAGGCCAGTCAGCCGTATCCGAGCGGAGAACAGGCTGAGGCAGAAGCAGACCAAGACGGTCATTTATTGTGTTGCTGTTTCTCCCGTTTGACTACAGACATCAAATTAATGAGAGACGTGTCGCCCAGAACGACAGACAGACAGACAGACAGACAGACAGACAGACAGACAGACAGACAGACAGGCAGACAAACAGACAGACAGACAGACGGGCAGACGGACAGACAGACAGACAGACAGACAGACAGACAGACAGGCAGGCAGGCAGGCAGGCAGGCAGGCAGGCAGGCAGGCAGGCAGGCAGGCAGGCAGGCAGGCAGGCAGACAGGCAGACAAACAGACAGACAGACAGACGGGCAGACGGACAGGGGGACAGACGGACAGACAGACAGACAGGCAGGCAGGCAGGCAGGCAGGCAGGCAGGCAGGCAGGCAGGCAGGCAGACAGACAGACAGGGACGGGCGGGGCAATTTCTCTAATGGCCTCCTGCTCAAGCTTGCATCAGCTTCTTTATTTATTTTTTTTGGTGTGTGCCTTTTGCCCGACTGGCTCCTTGCAGGCTTTTCTTTTTTTTTTTGTATGAGGTGCCAAAGATGATTTTACACAATTCATCATTTAGCTCCTTGGGGGGAGAGCGAGGTGTTATCCAACCCTCCCACCTGTCTGTGCTCTGCTTACAGCGCTCTTTTCTGGGCTGCTGCCGAGAGACGGTCCAAAATACGTGGGGGGTGAAGAGGGACTGTACGGCTTTGATTCTGAGGTCCTTGGATAATTTGAGAACTATTATGTAGTGAGGTCTCGTAACATTTCATGCATAATATGAACTCGATTAGGTGAAGTAGCAGGAGCGCTCGGTGGATTGAGACGGCCGAGGCTGTGTCCTGCAAGCAGACGGAATCTGAATTTTAAATCACAGCCACTCTGGAATACTCCCCTACATGCTCTTTCAGCTTGACGTCATGCCCCCGATAGGGCATCTCAGGACCCTGCCTTACACGCTACCTACTTAATTTTGCATGCCAGAAAGTGATTGTTTGCACACAGAAGTAAAGAGAGAGAGAAAAAAAGCTGAGGTCCGTCTTTGGCACAAACAACTCATTAATTATTGAGCACAGCAAACATGACTGCCTGCTAATCTACAAAGCCTTTAAAAGGCCCTGCGATTTATAATGCAGCTCTCACTCTCTTGAGTGGTGACATTTTGAGGCTGCCCACGGCCATGCCTGTTCACAAAGTTGTTGTCCATCTTTACGGGAGGGCTCTTCACAGGGCTGTTCCTCTTGTCTGTGTCTGTGAGTGTGTGTGTGTGTGTGTGTGTGTGTGTGTGTGTGTGTGTGTGTGTGTGTGGGTTTGTGTGCGCCCGTGATCAGTGAGTGTTTACCAGCAAATCTGTCAACTTTTGCCCTACAATTCAAACTATTGGTAATTGCTCCCGCTGTTCAGAAGTGATTACACGTGTATTTGCACTGAAGACAATGGGGGGGCCTTGTTAGACAAACCTACGGGCGCCATTTGCTTTGTGATTGGTGGCGGATATTACAGTGAATGCTGTACATTAAGTATGCAAATTCCGAGGCGTCAAAGGGTGTTGTGTTAATTAGCCAACCATGTGAGACGTCTGTTCTCCGCTGAGGCTTGTGTTCCTCTGGTGCACAGTCCTCTACAGGGGGGCTCTCTTTGATCTGGTGATCCCACGGTCTGCACCGCTTCAACCGCTGCACAGCTTGGCACACACACACAAACACACACACACACACACACACACACACACATACAGATGGGCACAAGGCGTGTGTGTGTGTGTTTCCGTTTAGCACTAACTTCATCAGTTCTAGCATTAACTATTCTCGTCCAAATCTGCTTTCCAAATTGTTTGAAAACAAATCGTTTTCTCGACGAAATTCAATGAGTTGCAAAAGAAACGCTGGCCCCAGATGCATTTATGATATAATGTTGTCTAACATTTCCTTTGCTTGTTCACACTGGGAGAAGCATGTCCTAATTGTCCAATCTATTGGCTTCTCCAGACCAGGCTACAGTCTCCCCCCCCTCCCCCCCACGCTGGCAGACAACCAAGCAGCAGAATCGAACTCTGGTCCGCCTCCTTCTTTCTTTGTCATTTGGAGTCTGTCTGTTTCCCTGTCTGTCCATCTATATTTATCCCTCCTGTTCTTTACTCTCCTGCAGATCTGCAGGATCGTTTACAGAGTTGATGGATGCTCATGAATGAATTATAATAATAGCTAGGGGCAAAGAGCCAATTGCTGGAAAGAAATGGTTGTTCATAACTTCCTTATTAACTATTTATGTTCATAATGGTAAATCCTGATGTGAGGGCGGGCAGAGGAACAAATAAATTAGGCCAGAATACATTAGATCCGACATGATGTGGTGACAAATGTCGCATTACTGGGGGGCAGAATGCAATTCCAGCGACGGCCAATGCAAGTTCTTTGCACAAAAACACTGCTATGCCTGGTGGGTAAAACGTATTTAGCGCTCTGGTTAAAATAGGAAATGACCAAAGTAAACTTCCCCTACAGTGTGTGTGGATTACGGTGTCAGGGCTGTTTCATAGGCCAGTAGATGGTTTAAATTCACGTAGCCTGAGATCAAACAGAACCCCGATGCTTTGCTCTGGAATTTCAGAGGCGTTGGGAGTCGTACAAGGGAATGCTCTCATCCTCCGTGTGACTCACTCCCCTGTCCTTGAATCGGCACATTCAGAGCACCTCCATGTGCTCCCTTTGTGACGGCTCACTCCCCCTTCTCCGTGAGGTAGCCATGGTGATGACGGCGCGTCTCAATGCAAAGGGCCCCCGTTAATGGATAGACACCCACATTCAGTCAGGGACCTCTGCCGCTGAAGAGCTAGGCTGGCGAGGAGGCGGGGCGGGGCGGGGAGAGCTCAGAGCCGGCAGCAAGGGCTCAGGGGCTCAGCCTGGAACCAAATAAAGCCAGAGAATAGACGGAGGCGTGGAGATAGAGAGTGGGAGGGAGGGAGGGGGGAGAGATAAAGAGTGATCGCAAAAGAGAGAGAGAGAGAGAGAGAGAGAGAGAGAGAGAGAATGAGAAAAGAGGGGTCAGTCTCATTTGCACAGAATCCTCCCTCTTCACTAACACAGCTGACAGGGGACATTTTTATCAGCCAGGCGCATACTGTGCAAAAACAGAACATATTCATTTGTAACCGCACACTCTTGGCCAAGGACAATGTCCCAGCAGGGCTGAACATGGCTGTCGTTTCCTAGAGCTGTGGCTATCAGAGGGGAGATCATTTGTTCTTATTTACATGGCGGCCCCGTCCCCCAGAGGGGCTTACAAGGCTCTCTGCTCGGTGCCCACTGAGGCACACAAACCGAGGCAAAACAAGTTTGCCAAGGTTAGCCCAGCCCTGACCCTCTCTGGGGTCCAACACTTTTGTACTCTCAACTCTTTTTGGTGTGCGGGGCTTTTACATTTTCCCGCTCTCGGTCTTGCTTTTTGATCCTCTCCCCGTTCTTGATCACGTTCCCGATGCAGTTCTCCGCGGCGAAATTAAACTGGAGTCGCCGACGGTCAACGGTAAAATTCTTTTGTTCATCTGTCGTTTTTTTTCATCCGTCTTTTACAGTCAGCGACAAAAATATGAATGATATGCCAGCTCCTTTCCAGTGCCGTCAGACCTCAGTGGGATGACACAGCCGGAATTTGCGTGAGACCACATGTATGAATAAATCATACGCTAAAGTGGTGTCATGGGCTGGTGTTTTGGCATGCCAGCTCTGCTCTGGAACAACACGCCCGTTTTCGTTTCGTTTTTTCTTTCATCTTCTTCGCCTAAGCCCGCATGGTAAAGCAGAAACAAGACAACTTTGTTTAGACTACCAAAGCCAAGGCTAATATGTTCACAAATGCGCCAAGTTTAGAACGGCATGTCGTGGTGTGAATTTAAATTGTTTCCTCATTTTACTTGTCCGGTATTGCAGTAGCATCACAGTTACTTTCCGTTTAGTTCCCAAACGCTCACAAGGATTAGCAGCGAAACAATTCCGGCAATAGGCTGCCGGAGCACAATGCAACATGGCGGCGTACATCACAAAGTTCTTTGTGTGGCCTACTACATGCAGAATCTGAAAGGGCAACCATGGGCAAATACAATATAATTTGGTGCCTTTCAACGCAGTGTGATTTAATCTATGCAGTGATAAGAATTATTACCGTGTGCCAAACTGACAGGCCGATGATGCATTGCGTGTGTTGTAATTGAAAACACAGCGAGGAGGTCGACAATTAATCTCCCCCCACCCCCTCTCTCATGATTTCCATGGGAAATGTAGAGAAATGCAGATGGTAGATAAGAGTTATTGATGGGGTCGGGGGGCGGAGGGATGGGATGGGTGGAGGTGGGGAGGTTCTCCATCAGTAATCTCTCGTGCCGGGGAGTGCGTCTAAATAACCTGCAGAGGGGGGTAAACAGCCACATCCATCACCAGACCAGCCTGCCGACAGTGATGGATGCCTCCGCCCACCTCCACCCACCTCCACCCCCTCCCTCTGCGCCGGGGATGGGAAGTGACACCGCCGCTTAGGAGAAATACCTGGCCTCCAGCGGCAGGAGAAATGCGTGCACTGGCTGTTGTGTGTGTGTGTGTGTGTGTGTGTGTGCGTGCGCGTGTGTGTTTGTGCGTGCAGTTGTCCTCTGCTCTGTCCCCCTGTCTCTTTTAATTTGCTCGGTTATCCTTCTTCAAAGATCCTATTTGTTTCGTCCGGCAGGAAGTGTGCTTGTTTGTGTGTGTGTGTGTGTGTGTGTGTGCGTGACTGACTCGGCACACATGCTTGTGTGTGTGTAAGGATGCTTGCATTTCGGTTCGTGTGAGAGTGTCTGCACGCGGTTAGCCAAAGCCCCTTGATGCTTGGTTCCTATAAGCAGGCATGCCCATGCCAGCCGCCTCAGAGGTGCCAGCCGGATAAATAGCTTTGGTATGCCAGGCTGTGCCTCTCCTCTCCCGCCCTTCCAGCATGAAGATTGATCCCTGGTTCCCTCCCCTTCCTTTCTCCGTCTCGTCTCCCCAGCTCTGCCTTTATGAGACGGTGAATAGGTGTAGCTCACAGGCTCCAACAGATGGCCATAGCTGCCCCCGGTTCACTCACACAGGCACACACACACATACCAAGACACACGCACACAAACTATGACACACACACCCACACACACACACACACACACACACACACTAAGACACACACACTCACACATACCCCACTGCCCTGTGAATGAGAGCTCAGCGACACAGTGGGAGAACAAGAGAGGGTGGAGAGGAGGAACGAGATGTAAAAAAAAGAATATGCAGAGAAAGATTTTGGTAACGGAAGAAGGGTGTAGGGGAAAGAGATGAAGACAACAATGGCGAGAGACGTGCTGTGGGAAAAGGAGTAATAAGGCAAACAATCCAGGAAGAAGGAAGAGGGACCGTGAGGAGAGAGGGGGAGATGTAGAAAGAGAGCAACTGACAGCAAGAAAACAAGAAGACGCTAAACGAGGAGAGGGAGACGGAGACGGAGGCAGTGACGCGCCGAACGAGGGAGAGAGGGGGGGGGGGGGGGGGGGGGTGCTGGAAGGGAGCGGGGCTTGGAGGTGAAATTGAATTGTAGATTGAGGGAGCCTCTCTCCTCCTCCTTCCCTCCCCCTTTTCATTTCTCCCATGTGAAGCTCCGCCTCCCTCCTTTCACTTGTCAGCGTGTCTATAACAGTGAGCTGTCTGCGCCGGGCTGTGTGGGGGGTTAGGCTAGCCTCTCTCACTGCCACCGCTGGGGACTCGGGACAGGAGGGCACGGGACCGGACCGCGCTGCGCTGGACAGCAGGTGTGTGTGTGTGTGTGTATGTGTGTGTGTGTGTGTGTGTGGGGGGGGGTTCTGTGTGTCTGTGTGTGTGTGTCACAGCAGACGAAGCGCTGAGTGTGTGTGTGTGTGCGCTGCTGTGTTTATCTCATTGGTAGCTGTACCAGGGGACGTCGCACCTCCTGAGAAGCAGAGCTATAAGGTGGACTAGTGGAGCTTTGCCCTACTTTACACTCCAGCGCTCCGTTCCGTTCTGTACGCCTTGGTGAGATTTATGCACGGTGACTCTAACAGGGTTTGCACTACGGGTTATGTGGACTCAGGACGTCTTATGTACCGCGTGCGTGGAGCTCGCTCCTAAACGGGGCGTCTTACTTTGAATCGGGGCTGTTGTGGAGGAGACCGGCGATGTAAAATACTATCGGAAGCTAGTTCCGCTATTGTTGGGACGCTGTTTAAATTGGGCTGATGTGTTAGTATTAGTAGTAAGGTGTGGGGTCTCCCTTGCTAGAATACTACAGTGGTCCAGCTTTTTTTATTAATCAAGTAGGAACAGAGCATGTTTCCGTTCTTTGCGTTCGTGCGTTCTTTGTTCTATTAGTCTTGGGTTGGCGCTCACTGTCACTGTTCTGCATGTGATTCTTTTCTTTAATTTCTTTATACGTTCAACGTTCGGTTTCACTCTCGTTTTGTCATTGACAAACACATATTAACCCAGATTTTTTATTTGTGGGAAACTTTATACAGCCAGTTTTTTTAGCAGAGTAAAGTTTGGAAGTGACACAAAACACGGTCCGGAATTCTAATGGATAGTTACGATTTCACTTGTTCAACCTTACTTTCAGACTTTGTTTTTTAAATGCTGACTTGGGGAATAGTCGTCCATGCGGTTAATCACAGGATATCCATTGCAGTCCCTTTTCAGTGTCTTTATAGGTCAAAAGGCTGTGGCGTCGGTGTGTTAAGTGCTTCGAATCGAGGGAGGGAGGGATGGGGGGGGGGGGGGGGGGTCACAGGCTGTGACCCACAGGCTGAAAAATTCATGACCGACTCCGGATTGGAAGGAGTGCTAGACCCCGGGCTGTTGTTCCTGTGTGTACGCAAGGCGCGCAGGGATGCCGCCAGGCTTAGAGGCGGCCACGGCTCTACAGATCCCTGCTGCAGGCATTCATAATTTACCATGCACTCTGCTTTCGGAGCTAACCCCCAGATCAACTGGCCTCTTTTTCCTCTGCTGCTCCGTGGACCGTGGGAGCGCGCTCCTGCTTAGTCTACCTGTCAGCCACCCCCCGGGCAGGCCGCTGCAACAGCATCGCACGCCCTGCCGACGCACGCGCCGCAACAAGCAACGCACGCGCCGCAACAAGCAACGCACGCACAGTAGCAAGCAACACACGCACGTTTTGCACTCACAAATGTCTTCTGATTTACAACACACACACACACACACACACACACACACACACACACACACACACACAGACGGTACGATGGTGGGCAGGCACACTCCATGTATTTTTTTTTAGTGCTGTTATCTCCCTACACACAGGCATGCATTAAATATGGCTTCATATCTCTCTGTTTTTTGTGTTTTCACAATTTTACAGTCTCATGTGTACATGTATATATGCACACACACACACACACACACACACACACAGGCTTTAGCAGGCACAGTGGGAGGCTTGGCCTTGAGACCTGTGCATGTTTTGACTGTGACTGGTTGCGAATACTTAACACGGCTTTTGGGACCAAACGTA
Source organism: Galaxias olidus (assembly GCA_026901105.3). NCBI lineage: Eukaryota > Metazoa > Chordata > Actinopteri > Galaxiiformes > Galaxiidae > Galaxias > Galaxias olidus. Next base: position 138,695 of record JAPMUY010002133.1, on the reverse strand, counting down.
ATGGTTCAGACAGAACGCCTGACACGCTGTTTTTGTGGGCTGGGGGGGGGCGAAATCGAGGGGGCGCACACATGAATATGTAGCGTATGCTAATGGCGCCTGTGGAGGCTGTTGACTCAAGCTGCTGATTTAATCAGAGGACACGTCGCCCGTCACTCCAGTCAGGGGGGGGGGTAATTGACAGGGTCGTTGTAGACACACACCGCAGACCCTGCCCTCCAGAGGCCGCCTCGCGCTGACAGGTGGCCTGTATCAGTGACACCCTCCAAGGTGACACTGCCGGAGGGGGCCTGGGTCCTCTCCAGGCCCGGGGCTGCTTCTGCTGCTCCCTCCACCGGCTCGGGAGCGCTGCCGCCAGGCCAGAGCAGGGTGTCCTTGCAATGTCCTGACCCGGGGGGACTGTGTTTAGCCCCTTAATGGTAGTTGAAGTCCTCCCTAGGTTTTTCCCATTCCTACGTCCTATTTATTAATTTCTCTCCTTTTCTCCTCCTCTTTATTCTCTCCGTCTCTTTCTTTCTCAATCTCTATCTTTCTCTCTCTCTCTCTCTCTCTCTCTCTCTCTCTCTCTCTCTCTCTCTCTCTCTCTCTCTCTCTCTCTCTCTCTCTCTCTCTCTCTCTCTCTCTCTCTCTCTCTCTCTCTCTCTCTCTCTCTCTCTCTCTGTCTCTCTCTCACTGTCTCCTTCACTCTGTCACACATGAAAGGTAATGAGAGGGGCCCAGTGCCAGACAGTACGCATCGCGTGTATCGCTATGTGTGAGCTGCTGGGAGGAGACGCTGGGATGAGTAGGTATCTGGAGATCGCTGTGTGAATCCCAGCACCGGGCCTCCACTTTCTGCTAATGATAGAGACTGAGAGGGGCTCTTTGATAAGGGCTTTCAAGAGGTTCTCTCCCGACGCTGAGCAGAGAGAGAGAGAGGGGGGGGGGGGGGGGGGGAGCGTATTGCCATCGGTGTGTGTGTGTGAGGGGAAAAGATAAGTGTGTACAAGGAAGAGAAGATAGGGAACAGAGGTGTGCGTGTCATCTTTGTAATCAGCTGGTCCATGCCTGCGTTCCTGAGTGTGTGTGTGTGTGTGTGTGTGTGTGTGTGTATAGGGATGTGAGAACATACATGTTGTGTTATTTTTTTTATGGTGCGTGTGTGCGCGCCATCCGATGTGCATCTGCTGTATCAAAGTCGTGTCCCGCTGGGAGTTGTAATGACACCCTGCTAGGCTGCAGAGTGGCGGCTTCAGCGCCCTCTCTCCCTGGAGAAAAGGCCACTCCAGGCTCCTATTCACACCAGACAGATCCAACACTTCTGTGCCCGATGTCCGTTAAGATTCAAGGCAGGGATTTCGCCAACGTTGCAGCATCTATTGCTTTCCTTTGATCCGTTGTAGGACCCTTGGGTCGACAGCAGCTTCGTGAGTCAAGGTCTTTAATTATTTACACAGAACGGGCTTTGGTTGGGAAGACCAGGGAGAGCGAAAAGTTTTCAAACGCCACCGGATTGGACTCAATCCTCTCCGTAGACCAAAGGCGCTATTTATCATCGTAAAATAAATGTTCAGCACTTGTCTTAACGAAGTTAAGAGCGTGCTTATTGTTAAAATGAATATCATTATAAATAACAATACCAATCAATATCATTGTCTTTCCTTTGCAACATCCCCGGCCCTCTCTCGGAAACGTCAACATCATCGCTTCACGCGCATCGACCGGTTCCCCTTCTCAAACCTCCCCCGTCATCTCCCCCATAGTCAAGCCCTTTCCACTACACATTAGCTGCCTACTGGATGTCTGTCTGTTGTCGGTAAGGCTTGCCCCAAACTCCCTGTTGTAGACAAACAAACAAACAAACAAACAAACAAACAAACAAACAAACAGACAAACAAAGGGGCACGCCCTCCTTTACTTAAAGGGAGAAAAAGAAAAAACAATCAATACGTGCACTCAGATAACAGCAGTGCTAAGTGGCCTGCTGATGCTGTGATTAAATGAGAAGGGAAAGGCTGCCAGCCCGGGACCCCAGCACTGTGGAGGGAGGGGGGGACAGTGATGAAGAAAAGTCATACTTAACACAGTCTAGATGGGTGAGAAAATGGTTATACAAACCTGGTGAGCGTGTGTTCATTTGGAGTCTTTATGTCCTACAAGGTATACATTTTCGTATTGTATTCTTATAGGGATGTCTTTGCAGTTTAGAGGAATCTGTGGGGAGATTTTTGGCTGGCTGCGAGAGCGACGACTCCTCCTCGCTTCTACACATCGACTCCCCATTAATCTCCATGTCCCTCCGTTGAAGGCCCTGCCCCCCCCCCCCCCCCCCCCCCGTCAGCACCCAGTGGGTGTTGAGCGTGCCCTGGATAGCGGTGAGCCTCGCCTCCCCTCTCCTCTCCGTCGTCCCCTGGGGCCCGTCGCAGCCATTGTGGTGCCTAATAAGGTTTTATGGAATTACAGATCTCTGAAATTGGATTTTCTCACCCCGGCAAAACAGGGGGATTAGCGGTTCAGGGGCTGGGGTGCATTAAAGGCCCCGGTGACCTGGGACTGAACCGACATGGTTAAGAGGCCCTCCGCGAGGTGGGCAGATCAAGATGCCCCGTGGACCCCCGGGCGGAGGGTCCCGCTCTCCCAGCTCCGTGTCTAGACCTTCCTGTCTCTCTCTTTCTCTCTCTCTCTCTCTTCCTCTCTCTTTTTCTCGCTCTCTCTCTTAGCTCTCTCTCTCTCTCGTCTCTCTCTCTCTCTCTCTCTCTCTCTCTTTCTCTCCTTCTCTCTCTCCCTCTCTCTCTCTCGCTCTCTCTCTTTCTCTCTCTCTCTCGCTCTCTCTCTTTCTCTCTCTCTCTCTCGCTCCCTCTCTCTCTCTCTCTCCCCCTCTTTTTTCATTTGTGTCTCTCTCCCGCCCTCCCTCTCTCTCTTACCTTACTTCCATTGTGGCTGATCTGACGACTGCCTTTGATCTCAATCTCCCGTTCCATATCCCAAAGTAGTGAGATTAGTTTTTTAAAAATCCCTAATATGGAGGCAGCTTCAGTGATGGTTTCGGAGATTTGAAATGTCTCTCCATGGTTACGTTTAATGAACTGTGCGGCTTGCTTGTTAACCCTGATTGAATGGCCCCCTGGAGCGCTACTCCACCTTATCACACACGCTGATCGATGAGCCCGTTATTGTTCCGCCATAATTGAGCAGTGACTAAAGGTGAGGCGAAATAGCGAAAGTGAGTTAGATAGACACATAAAGAACAGGGCCAGCGAGAGAGGGAAAGAAAGAAAGAAAAAGAAATGGAGAGCAGATAGAAGTTGGCAGGAAGGGGGTGTTCATTAGAGGCAGTCCACAGTGGCGGCTTAGTGAACTCTTAATTGGAGGCGAGTCGGGGCTGAGCAATCAATACTGCGAGAGAGGGGTTCCAGCCTACTGAAATCAATCAGGCTCCTGGCTGGGCCGGATAACGCAGCCAATCACAGGCGCACGGCCCCCGGGCTGCTTCTCATTCCCTCTCGCTAGTCCCCAGTCAAACAGCATCAGCATCAAAAAGACACAGGCAGGCCGATCCCCGAGAGCGCTCGTTTTAAGCTCGTCACGTTCAAACCCATACACAGTCTGGTGATTACACGTCTTGTGTTTTTCTTTCTAGACTGGGGTTTGTAGTTCGGTGTTTAAAACACTCCACACGTCACTGTTGGAATTTCTGAGCGTGAGACTGTTTTCAATCAATAAAATATGACCCGGGTGAGCGGAAGAGTGCTGTACGGCGAGGGGGGGTATATCATTAATCGAGCAAAGTATTTTTGCCGGAGACAAAAATAGCTGCTTCTTCCTTTTTTTCTTTTTTCTTTCGCTTCTAGTCTAGGTAATAACCGTTTTTCTTTTTTCTTTTTGGCACTGTCATTTTTGACGTATCATCCTTTTATCCACATCAAGGACAAGGCCAGGTGTCGCATTATTCTCTCTGCGCCACGCTTGTCACGTCGCCTTGTCCCCCACGGCCCGCTAGCCCCCCTCCCCCTCTCGGCTTATTTATATTAAATCTGTCACTCCTTTTATTTTAGCGAGAGAAAGTGAAAATAAATCACTTTCGTCACCCACAGGCTGATTGTGTGTGTGAGTCTGCCGTAAAGTGAGAGGGCTCGTGCGGGCGTCTTCATGGGCCAGCGAAACCGTTGCTTTGCCTTGTCTTGTGTCCTGTGGTCCACTATTCCACTGTATACCTCCCCTGACCTGCAATCCTCCTTTCCCCTGGACCGACTGACTGACCGACTGACCGACTGATGATCTGACTGACTGACTGACAGACCGACACAGGTGCACCTTTGATTGGCTGACAGAGTTGCCAATGGGCTCAGAGCAGCTGGGGTCATAGGCATGCTCTGGCAGGATAGTTGTGTGGCTCAAAGGGTATTCTTAGTACATCAAAGCAGATACAGACATACGCACGCGTACACACACAAAAAGCAATCTTTGTCATCGCATTGCGATATCAGTTTATGTCCTGGGAGAGTAGAGATTTAGGCCCACTAGTGACAAAGTTGAAAACTGTGGTAGCTGTGGAAATGTAAAGTTTGTCTTGGCAGGACTGGGAGGATTTTGGAGGATTGACATTGACACACAGCCAATCCAAACACATATCCAAAAGCTCCAGCCCTGTCAACGTGTATTCACAGCTGAGAGAGAACAAAGCCTTGGACTGTCTCAGTGAAACAGGCAGAGCTGGCAGTGGTCGAACAAGAGACATTTTTACAGGCGCTGGATAAGAAGAGCTTGGTGAGTGCAAACCTACTCTGCATGTCTTCAGCGTTGGACTCTTGGTTTTATGCGTTGAGATTTACTTGTTGGAGTAGTCAGTAAGAGTTTCAGAGGACGCATGGGAGAACAACAAGAACCTTTTATTTTATTTTATTTTATTTTATTTTATGGCTGTTTCAGAAATATTGAAAAATATTTGATAGAATAATTTGATAATGATATTAGCTGAGGTTTTACCAAGGAAGTACAATCAGTAAGATGAGATATTGTGAGGGACACGTTTTGCTTCTAATTTAAACCCCATGGCCTGGCAGAAGTACTGTGGTTACATAAGCCTACTGCAGTGGTCATCATTCAATTCAGATAGAAAGCAGATGTGTGATCATACTGCAGGCGTATGTGAGGGGACAGGAACAGGAGTTTTTTGGGTGTGGCAGTCTGCCTGGAGGGAATGGTGTGTGGCATCTGTCGGTGGGGGAAAAGGACAATAGACTGTGGCATCTGGTGGGGGACGAGCCGGAATGGAGGTATAACTCAGAACCACACCAAGGAGCCATAATGGAGGACGGGGGGACGGGTGGGGGGACGGGGACGGGTGGGGGACGGGGGGACGGGGGACGGGTATATGCTTGTGGACGGAGACGGCTTTATTCCCCTGGTGTTAGCGCCGCGGCTACAACCCCGAGATCTCGAGTGTTTGTGTGTCCAGTTGTTCTGACATTTGCCTGACTTTGTGTTTGTTTGCAGAAGCTTTTTGTTGTTGTTTGGAAGGCTGACTGTTGACAAAGACGAGACGAGAACGTGAGGAGAACATCAGAGAGGATTCCTGTCCAAAGGAAGGTAAGATGTTTGCTTCCCCCCCCCCCCCCTCCCCCTTTTTAATTCATTATTGTGCTGTGAGTGTCTGTGTTTGTGTGCTCCCATCTGAGACTACGTGCGTGCACATCCGTTTGCACGCTATATCCCCCTCTATGTATAATGCATACATCCCATCTTTGATGTGAACATCATAAGACGGTCTGTGGGTGGCTCGTCTCAGCGAGTGTGAGGTTCCACTGGACGCTTGCCTAACTAGCAGCCTGCGCTTCCCGGGGAATGGAAATAGCCGCGCCTCTTATTAGCATGCGATATTACCAGGGTTCCTGTGGATCTCAGGGGAGACAAACGGCGCAGGCAGGGTTCTGTCAACACCGCCTGCCTGCCGCCGTTTACTGTGGGGAATAGGCTCATCGGTGGCAGGTACAATTCACACCTTCAACCGTGTCGCGCTGACTCACCGCGGTAGCATCTCGCTCCATTTCTCTCTGCAAGTGTGTGTTGTTTTTTTTAGCTCCCTTTTTTTATTTTTTATTTTAATTTTTTTATTTTGACTGTCACAGCAGTCTGCTTTGTGATGCCAACTTCAAGGCCGAGGGGATGATCATAAAGAGCTGGGGTTGTTCTTTTCTTTCTGACCACAGCATGATGCCCTGTGGTGATCTCATCTGTCCATGTGTCATTCCCAGTGAAGAGGGGGAAGGAGGAAGAGGAAGGGTGAAGTGGGGGGGGGGGGGATCTGGGCTGTCCGAGTGGAACAGTCACCACCAGCAGGATTAATGTCCAAGCGCTGGTCATAAATCAATATGTGAAACATCACATCACCCTCTGTGGGTTTGAGCTCCCCGTGCAAGGAGTAGAGCCATACTTTCAACTGTCAACCACATTATATTATACTATATATTTTATGCTGTACTGGCCTACTCCCTGTCTTATAATGCGTGGCGATACGATGAACGCAGTCTTGCGCCAAATACATTTGGCATGCGTGTTTAAACCAGCAATAACAAATAGGTATGTGTTTTGCAAATTCCCAAAAAATTTAGAATCTAGTGTTGGTGATGAAAGTGCAGCTGATAATGTTACTGTCGAGTGTTCAACCGCCCGGATGCGTGTTGGTGTGAGCGCCGCGTTGATAAAGGGAAACAGATGAGCCCTGTGTGTTGGAACAGTTGCACAGCGGCAGGAAGGCGCAGCAGCCAGCAGATGTGACCATGTGTGCCAAACTGTCTGGCGGATAATCATTTGGTGCTAACATCCGCGTGACTGTGCGACAATTAGCTTCCACCCGTCGCAGTTGATTGACTTTCAACTGCCGTAATTGTCGCAGCTAAAGTAAGTTGCGGCAGCTTGCCGCTTTTGTCTGATTTGGTTGGGAGGCGAGTGGTGAGCTCGAGGCTGGAGAGTGACCGGAAAGTGAGAGGGAAAAACTTTGTTTTTAACTCAAGTGTGATGGGAGGCAGAGAAGGCTCGTGTGTGAATGGCGTGTCTCTTGGTTATTCCGTTTGATGTCTGATCTCCGTTTCAAACTGTAGTGTGGAGGCACTACTCACCTTGCCTTTTCTTCTCCTTTTCATGGCTGCCAGAGAGGGTGCCTTGGGCAAGGCCTGATAAAACTAAAAATGTAAAAAAATAAATCTCTTCAAAGAAAGAGTTCTAAGGCTGCTTCAATAATTTTCTCGATCAATGTCCTTTCACGAAAAATCCTAAAACATTACGTTTTTTTTTTACCTACCTTGCAGGCAGTTGCATAAGGTGCTTTTCGTACTTTTTTTTCCGCTGCTCTGGGAATGTGCCTGATGTGATGGCAACTCCTCCAAATGAGGGACTACATACTTAGGGATGACTGTGGTAGTGTGTGCGTTCTCTTACCCTCAGTTTAGAGATCAGCTAACCACTGTCCTGCTTCCTTCCCAACCCCTCCCCCATGCCCCTGCGTTCCACGGCCCGCTGATCAAAAAGGCAACTATTCAAAGTGGGCTGTTGTGAGCGTGCCTAATTGATTCTTTCCACTGGGTGCACACAGAATGGGCTGACAGCAGGCAATAGCAGGCTTTGTCAACATCGGGCATAATGCCCACTGCTCAGGAAGCCACCCCAAATAAAGCCCCTGAGAGTGTGCCAACCTACGGGGCCACACACAGAGACGCTGCTCGGCCTGCCAGCTGGGCACTGTTGGAGAGACCCAGTCAGACACAGCTCATCCCTTCTCTTTGTGTCTGTTCCTCTGAGCTCAGATCAATTGATTAGGAGGGGCTCGGACCAAATGTGTTCATGTGGACAAATTAGAAAGATTGTGTGTGTGTGTGTGTGTGATTGTGTGTGCCCGTGTGTGTGTGTGTCCGTGTGTGTGTGTGTGTGTGTGTGTGTGTGTGTGTGTGTGCCCGTGTGTGTGTGTGTGTGTGTGTGTGTGTGTGCCCGTGTGTGTGTGTGTGTGCCCGTGTGTGTGTGTGTGTGTGTTTGTGTGTGTGTGCTGCGGGTATGCTAAGTGTGGGTCCCCGTGTTTGTCTTTGTCTTTGTGCAAAAATCTCCGTGGATCCTCGATTCAGTGGAAAAAAAGAAGCTTCTCAGGGAAAATACCTTTGATACTTGCTTGCACAACCACTCTTGCACAACTTAAGCTATCTGGGGCAATGGGGCTGAGAGCCTGGTTAGTCTGGATTTGGACAAAAGAGAAAATCCCCGATTCTCCTGCTGCGGAAATAATTTCTGTAATAGGTTTTAAAAACTGTTTTGTATCATTTGGGTAATGAAACGCAGGATAGCTCTTTGGAACGTTTATGACGTTCGAAATACGTCACAGTTCCTTAAGCCTTATCGCCTCTGTTTACATTATGTCACGTTTTCCTTTATAATAAATCCTTACCATATTAGAACAGTGGAAAGGATGCTGTAGATGTCACGCAGCCCACTTGCAGTATGAATTAATCCTCATTCTTTTTTATGGCGTTCAAAATTGGCTTCTTTATTCATTTGGCCTTGGTGTGTTTCTGCTCTGCATGTGGGAGAGCGCCAGCGGTCCTCACGCACCCGACGCTACGCACCGTTCAATAAGAGAGAACACCCGTCCGCAACGTTTTCCATGAATCTGATTGACCTTTCAATGCATGTGAACAACAGTAAAAGGTTATAGGCCTCTATAATCCCCCCCCTCCCACCTCCCCCTCATGCTTGAATTGCTGGCTGTACGTCCTGGTCTGGCTTTATGGCCCATCTGAGCTGATAGCATAGCACGATATGGAGATGGAGGGTATAGGGGAGATGGCCATCGGTGAAGTAATTACTCTATTAGCGAAATGGGGCTGCGCTCCCTGCTCTGACATGACTCTAATTAGTACGCAGGGGTTGATGAACTTAATCCGAGACGTTAATTCATATTCATATTCATATTTAATGGAAGTGCGGAGAGAGAGAGGGAGAGACACGGAGCTCCGAAAAAGGTTTATTTAATGTAGCCAACCGAAGCTCATTTCCGCGAGCGTATCAACTGAATCTGTCAGACATGTTTATGGTTATAATTTCCTGTCTGTGATATTATTTTAATTTAATTAAATCGGTTCTAATTAATTTCAACCGTGTTCAAGAATGATGGGAATGCTGTACTCAATCCCTGCCCTGACATTCTGATAGCGTTCAACTGCATTGGCCTGGCTGTGGTCTCCTTCACAGACTCTGGACCCATTGAGAGGTAAACACAATGCCCACTTCACTTTGCTTTGAATTTGCACTCAGCGCCCGCTCCCTCCGTCCCTCTCCTTCCCCAGGGGTCCCAAGAGGGCTCTAAGGCTGTAGTGGGGTCACGATCACAGCCAAAAGGGCCCTGACAGCTGTATGGCAATCTGACAGGGGCCTAATGGAGGACTAATAGGAATGTCTGGGGACCCTGGCCAGGCCTGACCTTCACATGGGCTGTGGTCACTGCAGTGGGAGCAGGTGGGGATGAGGAGGTGGGGGGGCGGCGAATATTGGATGCTTAACAAGTATGGCTGTCAGTTCGTTGGTCTCCATCTTGCCTTCTTTACCCCCCCTCACCCCTGTCTCTCTCTCTCTTTCTCTGTCTGTCTGTCTGTCTGTCTGTCTCTCTCTCTCTCTCTCTCTCTCTCTCTCTCTCTCTCTCTCTCTGACACCCTTTCTTTCTTGCTTTCTCGCTCCCTTTCTCACTTTCTGTGTTGTACTGGTCCCTCTAGTCCAATTACTGCCTCAAGGTCAGTACATGCAGACACAGGAGTGTGGTGCCTATTCACTTTCCTTTCTCTTTACTCTTTTACTTTGTGTGTGTGTGTGTGTGTGTGCGTGTGTGTGTGTGACAACTTCCCCGCGCCTCCACCAACCCCCTTTCTGCTCTATGCAATCCCGGCTCTAACAGCGAAATGATAGCGATTTACAGAAGCCAGAGGAGAGCCACTGATGCCTGATCAATCTGTGCCTTCATTAAAAGGCCTGCCAGGCGTCGTGCAACCCTATACAATATCAATAGCCCAGCGCCACAACTAGTCGGGGCCGAGCTGTTAGGCAGGACGCTGGCAGCCTGACTGTCGTCACTGGGTGGGCAAGCAGCCAGAGAGAGAGAGCCCCTTCCTGGGACACTTAGCCCACACTGGCTCCCCTGCTGCCTCTCCTGTGCCCAAACACAGGTCAGGAGAGACAGATGGGCTGTCTGGGCCACGCTGCCCTGAGGGGGGGGGGGGGTGGGGGTGTGTGGGGGTGGGGGGGGGGGGGGGGGGGGGGGAAAAGAAAAATTCAAATACTTTTTTTGCTATACTTGTACTTGATTTTGACCAGTTGATCTTTGTGCCTAGGAGCGATGACGGTGGAGCTACATGGTTTTGAAGCTGTTCTGACAGTTAACACACGCAACAGCACACAGCAGGGCCCGCTCGTCTATTGCCCCAATGCCGTTTGAACTAAAGCAGCAGCTGTTGTCAGTAGTTCAAGGCTAAGTGTGTCAAGGGAATGTCGCAAGTGTTTGATGTGGTGCAACGTTTACTATAACATAGGGTCTAAGCGTAGGATTAGCTTGCTGGGCACTTGAACGTTATGATTACAGATTCTACATGGCGATTATGCAGAGCCAACATGCTAACGGGTTGTTGCGTTGGTCTATGTAGCAGTGGGATAGTGGGAAAAAGTTGTGCTTCCCCTAAGGGGGCAGAGGGGCCACTTAAGTGGGCACAGTGAGACCCCTTTCTAATTCAATCCTTTGTGCTCTCGTCTCCCTTTGGGTCTAAACCCCTGTGTGGTTCTGACAGGGATTGGGGTGTGTGTATCTAAGCCCCCGTAATCTTCCTACAAAGGCCTTGAGAAAGACGGCAAGAGTTTGGGGGGGGGGGGGGGGGTGAGATTACCCTGCAGAAAGGGAAGAAGCGGAGAGAAAAGAAAAATATATATGGCTCTCTAGTCCCTACGGACATGCTTAACGCAAGATAAGACGGTCCACAGGGGTCCAGACAGGGCCTGAGGCTGCCCAGTAATCCAGGGCCCTGTGGGAAGCTATTGGAGCTACAAGTGCGTCCCCTGGAAGGAAAACATATACCCCCCCCCACACACACACACACACACACACACAAAGGACGTTTGAAGTAGGAGCCATTGTTTTAAGATAAGGATAAGAATCTCAAGACGTTGGATAAACTCATTATTCATGAGTGAGCAGTGGCTGTTTACTGAAATGTGAAACCAATATCACCTGTAATCATCATTAAGTCAAGGCCATTAGGACCAGTCCCCTCTGCATGCGCTAATTTGATGACAGAAGAGAAATGAGTTGTAATTAAAACAATACAAATGACAGTTAAAGAGCTGCTTGTCCTGTGGAACTCTGGGAACGATCATTGATCGAATTTGAACAGCGTAGATGGGTTGCTGTACATAAACAGAAAAAACATCGAGCGCATTCGGAGTGCTCTACCACAACATTAGCTTGGGATGAGATATTTATACATTTTAAGCAGTTGCATTAGAATGTTAATTTGTTTAATGTAAAGCGTAGCGCATACATTTTCCGCATACATTTCAAAGTACCTTCCAGTTCTTTCTGAGTGGCCCAGTAGGTAACGATGTATCGTGTGCCAGTAACTGACTCTGACTAAGGCAGTTAGAGAGACAGAACAAGAGGACTTGGACTCATTTGTCTGTAATCCATTTAGTTGGCATGTGACACACTGTAGGGGGGCTTTGCCTCCGGTCAATAAGTGCCAATAAGAAACAGCCATCACTCAGCGGGCTGTCCTGTCCACCCGCTCCCTCACTTGTTTCAGCTGTCATCCCCTGCCTCGGGGAAAGGGAGGATTGTGCCCCCGAAGGCGGACACTTCGCAGATGGCTTTCCCATACAAAATTCAATAGCGGAGGAAACGAGCAAACACTCACAGGCTGCGAAAAAAGGCCTCCAGGTTTTTTTGGGTTTTTTTGCGCGACGTCTGAATAAACCCATCCAAAGTGAAAACAGCGAAGTATTTACAAAACACCACTGACAGTTTCTCATTCTTGTGCCTCAAACCCTGCGGGAGGGGTGGGGGTGGGGGGGTGGGGGGGTGGGGGGGTTGGGGGGGGGGGGCTTTTGGGGGGGGGGGGGGCTTTTGGGGAGGAGGGGGGGTGAACCCTATCGGAGGGACAATCAACCCTCTGTTGGTGTTTTCTCTACCACCTCCATGTTCTTTTTGGGCTCTCTTGGAGCGTACCAGTGGGGCACGGAGGGGGGCTAAGTGCCCTGACCCCCAGAGGTCACCCCACACAGCCGAGGGTCCTGTGTAAAGCACCCCAAAAACCTTCAGCACTCACAGACCACCACGCTAGGCCCGGCATACCACCCTGTTGCCATAGGATACCTAGAGCGCTGAGCAGAGAAGGAGCAACTTAAAAGCCTTTATTGGTCCCTCGAGGGAGAGGAGACTGAATTCGGAGCTTGTCATTCGTATGAATGTCCCTCTCGCCGCAGTATGTAACGTTGTTATTGTTGTAGCACTGCAAAAAAAAAAAAACATTAAAAAAAAACATTAAAAAAAAAACTGTCCCTTGTTCTGTTTGAAAACGTGGATAAGAGGAGACGACAATGGAGGCTTAGACAGCGTGTCTCTTGTGCGGCAGTGTAGCCGAGACGGAGGGGAAACAAGTCGAAGAGTCTACATCTGTTCATTATCTCTCCAGAACGAGCTGTTCATTTCCTGGAGATCTCAGAGATAATTAGCTGTTGTTCGGTTCTTTTGTGTTTCTCATTCCTCGGCGGGGAGAATTTTGACGTCTGAGATTTTGCTTTTGTGTGTGTGTGTGTGTGTGTCTGTGTCTGTGTCTGTGTGTCTGTGTCTGTGTCTGTGTCTGTGTCTGTGTGTGTGTGTGTGTGTGTGTGTGTGTGTGTGTGTGTGTGTGTGTGTGTGTGTGTGTGTGTGTGTGCGTTGTGTGATTGGAGTCAACAGAGTGGATCTGGGGAGTCTTTCTAAGCTCTTTGTTCTCTAGTGAAAACTCATCAGGACTCGGTTTATTGTCTCATCTGACACCCAGCCACACTGTTTTCTCCCTCTCTCTTTCTCTCTCCAATATTGTTCTCCCCTGCCTTCCCGCTCCTTCTCTTGTCTCCTCATCTGTCCTCCAAACCAATCCCCCTCATCTCATCCGTCCCTGTCTCGTCAACAGCATTTAAAAGATAACGTCGAGTGTGAGGGGGGACAGGGAGATTAGTGTGTGTGTGCTTCTCTCACCATAACACCTCACAGATTCTCCCCCTTCCTTAGGAAGACAGGGGAACCGACTCATTTGCAGGATTAATGATGTGTTAGACGCTAACAGATTACCACCAGGCACACCTCTGTATCTGTGATTCACTGTCTCTTACTGATATGGAGAGCTGCGGGAAAGTCGTATCGGTGATAGAGATATGGCGAGAAACTGAAAGTTACACAGACCCCCCCACACACACACACTCACACACACACACACACACGCACACACACACACACACACACACACACACACACACACACACACACACACACACACATACACACACACACACACAAGTCCAGAGTTGAACAGTTACTCTAAAACAGCTCCAGCTTTTCATCCACCATAAATCTCATTTTCTTGAGGCCTTTTCAGAGTCTGACCTCTAGTCTTTTGAGTCTGTGTGTGTTCAAATGGAAAATTGCGGTGCAGATTCCGAGTGTCAAATTTTAAACAACGGGGAAGAGCTTATCGGAACCTCAAGGAAATCTAAATGGAATCTCTCTCTGTGAATGGGGGCACACACCGTGCTATTTCTTGTCATTTTAGGCTATTAAAGTAAGTTATTCTGAAGTTAAATAACGCTGATCAAAAGACTGCGTAAGTGCTATTTTCTTTTCTACCAAAGAGACTAATGTAGTGTCATTGAATGGGATTTCAGAATTGGATGCCTGAGGGACCTGGGCCATGATAGTTATAGAGGTCATTAAGAGTTAGCGTTTTATTGATCATGAAGTCATGAAGTTAAAGGTCACTGGTAAACAAATCTATGCGTGGGACACAGCTTCCTGTATTGTACACTTTGTATGTACCATGTGATTCATGTTGACCTGACCTGTGTTTCATTCCAATGTGGGTTAACCGATAAAGATTGATATTTAAGCAGGGTTATTGCAGCAGTCCTTATGTGTGCCCTGCTCGGTGTGTTAATGAATGCTTAAAATGCTTCAGCCGCAGCCTGAACACTTTCCATATCGTCACATTAGCATGAAAAAGGAAGATCTGTTTCTGTACAGTGTTTAGTTTGCCATCCTCCTCGCACACATTTCATATCATCATATGCACAGCCATACTACACACACACACACACACACACACACGCACACACACACACACACACACACACACACACACACACACGTACACAACCCTCCCAGCGAAAGTAACACTTGCATAGAGGCATGCCGTTGCAGGATTAGCATCTGAATGGCAACTTTTGTTGGTAAATTCAAGGCTCCATGGAGGGCTTGCACATTGCGTCCACATCTATACAACCCAGTGGGAACACAAATCACACATTCTCCAAGCTCTGCCAACCTCAATTATGACTAAAAGGAAAGGGTTGATGGTGTCGCAACAACCTGTATTGAGCACATGATATATGCACTATTGAGACATTCCTGGCCATTTCCCTTTTAGCTGGGTATTGAGAATGCCAAACAGTGTCTGGTCGTTTATCTGTTCTATTGCATTCTAGTTTATTTTACCATTTTTTCATTTTAAAGCCTGATCTATGAATCCAGCCACGATTCTATGTTTGGAATAAAAAAACAGCCGGGAGTTGAAACTTGCGTGCTTTGTTCTCGTCAGACTACGTGCCTTAAGCGTTCCCTCTCTTTAGCTCTATTCCATTCTTTCCTTCTTTCTCTCTCTCTCTCTCTCTCTCTCTCTCTCTCTCTCTCTCTCTCTCTCTCTCTCTCTCTCTCTCTCTCTCTCTCTCTCTCTCTCTCTCTCTCTCTCTCTCCCTTCATTGTCATAGAAGTCAGTTTTAATGCATGTGGTCTGCTCCATATTTCGTATGCATTTGGAGACAGCGAGCTGATTAAATTGTAAGTGTACACCATCGTGACTCGCACTTTCTCAATATGTAATACGTTTCTGCTTCTTCCTCCTTTTCTCATCTTCTTTCTATTTCACAGCCTCCCGGGGAACACGGGTGGCATGAATCAGACTCTCTGCCCACTTCAAATCCCAGGCTGCTTTATTTATAGGCAGAAAAGTGCATTAAATCTTCCACAAAGTCAGATAGAAGATTTATCATCTTAGTGTCTTTCTCCATACGTGCCGGGATTGGGGGGAACTTTGACTAAAGGTTGGGGGTCTGTCTCATTGTCTTGGACTGGTCTCAGCGCTCTCTCCTCGGCTGTCTCATTGTCTTGGACTGGTCTCAGCGCTCTCTCCTCGGCTGTCTCATTGTCTTGGACTGGTCTCAGCGCTCTCTCCTAGGCTGTCTCATTGTCTTGGACTGGTCTCAGCGCTCTCTCCTCGGCTGTCTCATTGTCTTGGACTGGTCTCAGCGCTCTCTCCTCGGCTGTCTCATTGTCTTGGACTGGTCTCAGCGCTCTCCCCTCGGCTGTCTCATCGCCACGACCCGTCCTGACACGGGCGGCTCTCTTTTCATGGCATCCATAATTCAGTCTTATCAATAAAAGATGGCGGGCATTAACTTTTCATCCGGTGATGCAGAGCTGCTTTCCTCCGCTGCCTCTTTACATGGCGGCGACTTCAGTGCAAGCGAAACTTTGTGTCTCTGTTTTATCCAGAAGTTCCAGACACCCACATCACATTTTAATACAGTCTAATATCGTCCTCGATGAAAGATCCTCAAACATGGTTTCGAAAAACAGAATTCCGTGTGATCTCATCCCCTCTGTCTCTCTCTCTCTCTCTCTCTCTCTCTCTCTCACTTCCTTTTATCACCGTATAACTAGATCTGCGGAGAGTCATATTTACTCATGTCGTGTTGTGCTTCTGTCGAAATGGCAACTTCTTTTACTTTCATTCTGTCTTTATCGAGCTGAATCAGCAGTGTCGCGTCGCGGCCACTCACTCGGCGTAAAGAGCTGATCTGGGCAACATTTTCTCAAGAGTATCAGGAACAGTGGCTTTAAATCACCGCAATTTACAGAAAAACGTTAAGCTGGATTTTCCTTAGCTTGCATTATGAAAGCATACAAACCATCACTCTGTGGATTTGTTGACCGGCACGACGTTGGCTCTGCACAAAAAAAAAAAACTGTTTTCAATTTTCCAATCAATTTGCATATTTTCGCAGATTTTTACATTAGCGAGGATGCTGTGTGTTTTGCTGTTGGGAAGGTGTTTTTCAAAATGTTCTTTATATAATGCCTACCACTCGGAATAAAGAATTTGGCAGTAGATAAATTAGGGGTAAGATGGAGAGAATGAGAAAACAAACGGGTATCAAAGAAAAGGGCAGTGGATCCAATTAGTCCCCCTATCAGGGGACTGTGGAGGTCCCAAGAGAATAACAGCAGAACCTATCCCCCACATTTACATGGTGCTTATTGATGTAGCATACGTAGCTATGTCAGAAACTGAGCTGGGTGTTTCTAACAAATTATGTCTGCATGCAATTAATTTCCCCGCCTCTCTCCATTGTTGAGTTTTCCAACAGAAAAGGTTGCAAACTGGACCCAGTGTAAATGAACCACCAACGGGGATGTGCTTGATTTGAGCAAAATGGACCCTTTTCTTCGTTCAGCCGGAAAATCTCGGCAGCCATTTTGGGGAAGCATTTTGCTGTTGTATGGTGACAGTGATGTTTTAAGGGGTTGTTCTTCCTTTCACCAGGGCTTCCTTGGAGGCTTTTCCTTTTTCTGTTTTTCATCCCATGCCAGCGATTGGGTGGATAAGAGAGAGAGATTGGAACGCAGGCGGACAGGAGGGGAGAGCAGCCGAGAGGCGGGGAGAATTTCAAACAGCCAGCAGGCCCAGGTCAGACTTCCTCTAGTCTCCAGGGAGGGTACCAAGCCCTGAGAGAAACGAGCAGGAATTAAAACAGAGTAAGCACAGCTGTGTGTGTGTGTGTGTGTGTGTGTGTTTCTATGTGTGAACGTGCACGTTCTAGGGAGGAAGGGAGGTGATGATAAACTAATGTACATGTGTGTGTGTGTGCGTGCGTGCGTGCGTGCGTGCGTGCGTGCGTGCGTGTGTGTGTGTGTGTGCGTGCGCGGGGATGTGAGTGATAGGGAGGACCTAAATGAGCATGTGAGAGGAGCACAATGGAAGCAATGGGGAGGCTTGTTTCTAGAGAGGAGGACCGTTTCCATGTGGTCACAGTCGACTTCATCACCCTGCAGCCGACGGCTTTCTGGTCTGAAACAGAGGAGCGCGCGCGTGTGTGTGTGTGTGCAAATAACGACTCAATCAACAACATGAGGTAGGACGAGAATAAGACGAGTGTTGTCCTGTTGTGTCAGAAGGGTCTAATTCGGGAGGTCTCTGCCGCTGTGAATGGAAACGTACTTGGCGCGCACCGGTGCCTCGCCGTCTCCCCCGTCGTTCCCATGGCGAAGGCAGGGCGGTCCAGTGAGGTGGCGGTTGTCAAGGGTTGTGTCGTCCCTGCAGGGGGAGGCTGGGGCTTTGACTGCTGTTGTTGCTGTTGTCTTCTTAATATAAGGATCATGATGTGGGGCACGCAGTTCCTGTAGACAGACACACGCACGCACGCACTCACACACACACACACACATACACCCACACATACACCCAGCTCAGCTGGCTCATCGCAGGCCATTTTTATTTTAAGGGGGAGAACAACCTTAAAATGCCAATTGGGTCATAGATCGGTTTTGAGTTTTTTCATGTAATTGTTTTGAATATTTTATTCTCTTTGAACATCACATATAAAATATGAGGGTTAAATTTGTGGCACTAGCAAAAAAAAAAAAAAAAAAGATTGCTGTTTAAATTAATACAAGCATTTGAAGAGTCTTGCTGTGTCTGTTTGAAGAGAGATAATCAACAAACCCAATGGGGATGCTAAGGAGGGCGACATGTTCTCGTATTACTGATGCTTTGGAAAGTAAGCATTTTGGTGAACAGCACACGGATTGTGATTATGTATCGCCATCATGCTTTTTTCCATTAAACGCCTCAGCAGTAGGTGATTTACAATGCGTCTCGGGAATTTACTTTAATGAAGTTGCGTCTTGGTTTTCTACTATCAGTTTCACAAAACTTGTTTTGAAGCCATTGTGCTCTGAGGCCTTGGACCTTAGGCCTGTTGATGAGTCAGGCTATTTTTCCCCTTTTCTCATTCTCTCACTGTCCCTCTCTCACGTTCTTTTTTTCGCCGTCCTTGGTCTCTCTCTCTCTCTCTCTCTCTCTCTCTCTCTCTCTCTCTCTCTCTCTCTCAATCTTTCTCATTTCTCTCAGCTTAGTCATCTCCTGTACATCTCCAGTACATCACCGTCCCTCTCCAAACCTTACCTCTGCATTTTTCCCTTTTTCCTAAACCTTTCGCCAGGCTTATACCCTTCCAGCCACCCCCCCACACCCTCCCTCTTAGCCCCCATCTCTCTCTCTGTCTCTCTCTGTCTCTCTGGGGGGGGTGAGGCCTGCTTTGGCCCCTGGCCCAGCCCCATTAGTCCCAGCCTGGCAGCCATGTGCTCATCAGTAGAGATCATTACACCGGGGCAATGACACCGCTCTAATGCATCATTAATGATTGATTAACGAGGAGCAGAGCCCAAACGGGGAGCATTTGTACGGAAGAGCGAGCTGTAATGGCTCTGCTACACCCGCATCTGCTATTTTTCATTTGCGGTGTTTGTGTGGCGGGATTTTTGCTGCTGTGGGTTTATATTTGTGTGTGTGTGTGTGTGTGTGTGTGTGTGTGTGTGTGTGTGTGTGTGTGTGTGTGTGTGTGTGTGTGTGTGTGTGTGTGTGTGTGTGTGTGTGTGTGTGTGTGTGTTCACGTGTGTGTGGGGTATGAGTTGATAACTATACGCCGAGGAGGTCTCTCCTCTCTCAACGATGCAAGATGGCTGTGTCTAGCCTAGCCTCTTTGTACTCTCCCCTGCTTGATTACACCCTGAAGCACTGTGTGTGTGTGTGTGTGTGTGTGTGTGTGTGTGTGTGTGTGTGTGTGTGTGTGTGTGTGTGTGTGTGTGTGTGTGTGTGTGTGTCTTCCGTGTCCCTCCTCACCCCGGCTTGTGTGTCGTCTCTCCCAGGTTGAGTGAAGGAGCTGCAGCAGGGACAGACTGCTGGGTGCTGCAGTAAAAGAAAAAAGAGAGAAGGGGCGACTTCGGGGCAGAGTGATGGCCAAGTGGGGGCCGCGCGCCCCCCTCCTCCCCCTCTTCCTCATCCTGGTGGGGCTTCTCCCCCCAGCCCAGGGCGCGGGCTATCCACCGGGCCAGCGTCTACGGCCTCGCCTGCAGAGGGACCGCCACGTCCGCAACATCCGGCCCAACATCATCCTCATCCTCACCGACGACCAAGACATCGAACTGGGTAGGTTCGACGATTATTCGTGTCTGCGCGCGCTTGTATTTGTGTCTTGCCATTTTGTCTGTTTCCGTCCCAGGGCATGAGGAAGGAGGGAGGTCAAGTAAAATACGCCTCCCCCTCTTTACCCTTGGCTCCCGAGCAAATCGGCTCACTCAGAGTCAAGTGGCCCCCCTGGCCAACTCTGCCTCCGCTGGCATGGAGGGAGCGGACAGCCTATGGACTCCATTGTCCGCGTGCCAAATGCCGGCCATCTCCCGACCCGTTTGAAGCCCTTAAACGGCACATTGGGCTGGAGTGGCTGCATAATGGCCCTGGTGGCACCCTTTGTCCCCCTGTGATGGCTGGTGAGGGAACCCCATTGAAAAGCCGGAATTTATGGTCAAGCATCTGTTTCCCCAAACAATCGGCATCAGCCTGAAAGCCCTTTGGTACACACAAATTCAAACGGGCTTTATTCCGCAAAACAAAAACAAGATTTACTCTCTCGCTATGTCTCTTCTCTTTTTTTTTTCTCTCTTACTTCCTCTTCTCATTTTCACTCTTACCCTTCACCCTGTTATCTTGTGACTCCTCTCTTCTTTACTCGTTTCTCCATCTTAATCCATCTATCTTTCTCTTTCACTTTTCTATCCAAAAATCATCCTCCTCATCCTTTATTTTCCCCTCTTATTTTCTTTTCCGCACATCTCCCATTTCCGCACACTCTCTCCCCCTTCTTTTCATTCATCCCCCCCCCCCCCCCCCCCCCCCCAGGCTCAATGCAGGCCATGAACAAAACCCGTCGTATAATGGAGCAGGGGGGCACCCACTTCTCCAACGCCTTCTCCACCACCCCTATGTGCTGTCCGTCGCGCTCCTCCATCCTGACGGGGAAGTACGTGCACAACCACCACACCTACACCAACAACGAGAACTGCTCCTCTCCCTCCTGGCAGGCGCACCACGAGCCGCACACCTTCGCCGTTCACCTGAACAACAGCGGCTACCGGACCGGTGAGCGGGCTCTGTGCGACTAGGTCCTCGGCTAAATTTAACTCATTTTACTTAGACTTGTTTTTACGAGAAAAAATTATATATGAATGTGTACCGCACCGGAGAGGTTTATTGGTATTGAATGACAAATGGCACACGTGGAGATGGGTTACGGGCGTTTATCTGTCTGTACTTTGGCAGCCTTCTTTGGGAAGTATCTGAACGAGTACAACGGCTCCTATGTGCCCCCTGGCTGGAAGGAGTGGGTGGCACTGGTCAAGAACTCCCGCTTCTACAACTACACCCTCTGCAGGAACGGAGTCCGCGAGAAACACGGCAATAACTACCCCAAGGTAGGTTCCTACCCATGGAATATTCCCTTTCAAATGATGCACAGGAAGTATTTCAATACTTAACCCTGATATGACTGCCTCAAAGCATTTCGTAAAACCTTGATCACAGGACTACCTCACCGACCTCATCACCGACGACGGCATTAACTACTTCCGCGCCTCGAAGAGGATGTTCCCCCACCGGCCCGTCGTGATGGTCATGAGCCACGCTGCCCCTCATGGACCGGAGGACTCAGCGCCGCAGTACAGCACTGCCTTCCCAAATGCCTCACAGCACATGTAAGGGCTCCAACGTGCAGAGGGGAGCTGGTTACGGTTCAGATATACTGTTCCACCCCATACGGTCAGACACACACACACACACACACACACACACACACGCAAAAACACACACACACACACACACACACACACACACACACACACACACACACACACACACACACCAGCGGACTTTATCAGCTGACTTTATCTCACATTTAAACAGCTCTGATACCATAGAGGGACATTCGTAAAAGCCTCATGGGACCCAAACACTTGCTATCTTTGTGTTTGCATTGTACTTATGTACTGTACCTAGATTAAAGCCTTATTCTCCTTCCCCCTTGTCTGCATAATGGCTTTAATATGCTGTGTCAGATCAGAGCTATCTCTCATTAGCTTTTTTTTTTAAATTGGTCACAGGATTTGTTTAGATTGGATTTGTCTCTTTTAATCGCATCGTTTAGTTCATTGTGCTGGAAAGTCAAATGATAGATGCAAGCCACATAAGATAATGATCACATAAATAAATCACAGACACATACAAACATACACACACACACACACACACACACATACACACACAGACACACACACACACAGACACACACAGACACACACACACACACACACACACACACACACACACACACACACACACACACACACACATACACACACACACACACACACACACACACATACAAACACAAACACACGCACAAACACAAAAACACTCTCCTATTTTGGTTGTCTAAGCACCTGGTGGGCTGTCTAGTGCTCTTTGCTAATGGCATCTCTCCTATGGGTCCCTTGAGGAAGGTACAGGCTGGTAATGAGCCAGCCTTCACTGTTCCCTGCTCTCCTCCTGCTACAGCTAATCCCCCCCAGCATCATTAATGCACGCCACACAGCCTTTATGCACAGCGTACTTGGAGAGAGAAACTCTCAGCCCATTGTGACCTTATAGCGACTTTTAATTGCTTCTCCGGGCTGTGGATGTTCTGTCCCTAACTGGGAGATTTAAAGAGAAAGGTTCCTGGGAAAAGTCTCACCTTTTTCCACTTTTCTTCAAAGGAAAAAGCTGAAAATATACAATTTCTTATTTAAAATTATGGATCTTTTTTTTTTACCTACACTTTCTGCCAACTGATCTTCACCCTCTATTTAAATATTCTCTTGGTTTGGAGAGCTGTGGAACTTTAGCATTTCTTAAAAGTCAAATCGATGTGCTTTAACTGTTAAATATGGTTGCCTCTAAGATCTCATTAGATATTTAGCAGTGTTTATTTTGAAATAATTAAAGTTCTATCTTGCCCGGAGTTAAATATTGATCAAACTGTCCTCACTGTGTATGGGGCCATTGATCTGTGTTGCAGCACTTTAGCATTTTATATGGTTATGGTAGCCTCAGCTTGAAATGAAATAAGTAGTCTAGATTCTGCATAGAAAGTATCTGCCAGCCTGGGTAGAACTTACTGTTTCATATACGACTTTCAAAAAACAAATTACAGCTGTACATTTTGTACAATCAAATTACCAATTATATTCAACTTCAATTCAATTATATGTCGGGCAAGGTCATATTCCTCATTACAATACTAAACAACAGAATGTGTAGCAATGATACAGAATAATTTCAAGACAAGGAATATTCCCACATTTTTACCATCGACCCTATTTAAATATAGTAATAACATATTTGTATGTTGTATTTCTTTGAAAAAAAACAACAACACATTTTCCCCTCAATCCTTTCCTTTCCCAGAACTCCCAGCTATAACCACGCCCCCAACCAAGACAAGCACTGGATCCTTCGCTACACTGGCGCTATGAAGCCCATCCACATGCAGTTCACTAATATGCTGCAGCGCAGGAGAATGCAGACCCTGCTGTCTGTGGATGACAGCGTGGAGAAGGTGGGACACACACACACACACACAGACACAGGGTCCTGAGAGGCCTGTGTTCATTTTTCTCACAGCGTTGGTATTATGCTGCTTTTCATTGACATATTAAATCAACTAGCATTTATGCTCTTCATAAATATACCTACATGCTGTGGAGGACTTTGTCCAAGTATGTCTTTTTAATGAGCTTCAAACAGTAAGGAATGACTTCCCTCCCTTGAAAATAAGAAGAACGCTAATGTCGTTCTCAGGTGTACAACATGTTGTTGGAGACAGGAGAACTGGACAACACTTACATTATCTACACCTCAGACCATGGCTATCACATCGGTCAGTTTGGCCTGGTCAAGGGCAAGTCCATGCCTTATGAGTTTGATATTCGCGTGCCGTTCTACATCCGAGGACCCAACGTGGAACCAGGGGCTATGTAAGTGTCCCAGACCTTTTACCAGCATGACAGCATGCAACAGTTAAGTAGCTAGTACTACTGATCTGGCTGTCTATTTTTGTACGTTATACACACTGAATATTATTCAGATGTTGGTTGCTGTTTTTTTGAGCAACTGCAGAAAAAAGAAAAATTTTCAAATGTTTTAATTAAATAATAAATAAAAAAATCTGAAGCATACCTTGTGGTCGTCTTTTGCAGCAACTCCCATTTGGTGTTGAACATTGACCTGGCACCCACAATGTTAGACATGGCTGGAGCTGACATCCCATCGGACATGGACGGCAAGTCCATCCTCAAACTGCTGGAAACAGACAAGCCTGTGAACAGGTACAGCTGCTGAAGAAATACACACACACTCACACACACACACACACACACACACACACACACACTGCGTTACACACACAGACACACACACACACACACACACACACACACACTGCGTTAAGACAGGATGTTCCACAGACATATTTGTTTGAAAAATCTCTTGACATTCCATTTATTAGCAACAACAAGAATGACATTTGCCGTAACGACCACACCTGCTCTGTCCGATTATCGTGATGATCTTGGACTTAGACACAGCAAACTAAGCACAAACATGTCGCTCAACATTCATTTCAGCAGTGGGATGACATTTTATATTGCCCTTATGTTTGTCCATCCCCAAACATCTCGGCGGTTACTGACCTTTTCCTCGTTTTGTCTCAGGTTCCAGCTGAACAAGAAGGGGAAAATGTGGAGGGATTCTTTCCTGGTGGAGAGAGGGTGAGTTGTATTGATTGACCTTTTGCACAATGTCTTTTCATGCCGAGGACAGAAACGGGGCTGTCAAACTCGATACACTCTGGGCTGCAGATTTGATATTTGCCACTGATCAGCTTCCTGTCCACACAGGAAGCCGTTGCACAAGAGGACGGATGGGAAGGACGTGGCGCAGGAGGAGAACTTCCTACCCAAGTATCAGAGGGTGAAAGACCTGTGTCAAAAAGCCGAGTACCAAACCTCCTGTGAACAGCCTGGACAGGTGTGTGGAATTCTCTGTGTTTACCTGATACCTATGGACTGGTGCAGGCACTAACTCTGTTGCCACACACACTATCCCTCATCAACTGCTCTCTCTCTCTCTCTCTCTCTCTCTCTCTCTCTCTCTCTCTCTCTCTCTCTCTCTCTTCTCGCTCTCTCTTTCTTTCTTCTGTCTCTCTCACTCCCTCTCCCTCTCTCTCTCTCTCTCTCCACCTCTCTCCCTCTCCCTCTCTCTCTCTCTCTCTCTCTCTCTCTCTCTCTCTCTCTCTCTCTCTCTTTCTTTCTTCTGTCTCTCTCACTCCCTCTCTCTCTCCACCTCTCTCCACCGCTCTCTACCTCTCTCTCTCCCTCTCCCTCTCTCTCTCTCTCTCTCTCTCTCTCTCTCTCTCTCTCTCTCTCTCTCTCTCTCTCTCTCTCTCTTTATGTAGAAGTGGCAGTGTGTGGAGGACCCGTCCGGGAAGCTGAGGCTGTATAAGTGTAAGCCCGGCATGGCCAGTCTCTATGCGCCCCGTATGCAGGCTCTGATGGCCAGCGCAGGCTCTCAGACATACCGCGGTGTCTCCAACTCCGACGACTGCGACTGTGGCCCTCTGGGCTTCAAAACGACAGGCCTGAAGAGGAAGAAACTGCTCACCAAGAAGAGTGAGTGGCTTGTTCAGTATTTAATGAACTAGTTTTCTCGTAGCTATAAATACCATCTGGTATTATTCAGAAACCATTGTGACTTTTAAATGTCCTTGTCGTTTAAAAAAATGCCTTTAAACAAAGGCATTAATCACTGGGTGAAATTGTCCGCTTTTTGGAAATTGAAGTCTATGGTGCCCTCAAGTGGTGAAAAGTAATAGTACACATGGGTACTCCTTTCAGAAAAAGTTTTTTGTAATTAAAACCATCCAATGGCACTGAGTCCAAATTAACATTAAAATATGTTTTTTTTATATTATAAATTGTATTATTAAACTATCCCTTCGACTTTGCCTTTTTGTTCCTTGGTTAGAACTCAAGCCCAGTAAGAGTGTGAGCAAGAACCGCTGGGCCCGTTCCATCCCGTTTGAACTTGATGGCGACCTGTATGCAGTGGACCTGGAGGAGGGGTACAGGCCTGTGGGAACCAGAAACAGCAGCTGGACCACAGACGGAGGGAGGGAGCCTGAGATGGGGGAAGAAGACAACGAAGAGTTCAGCGGCATGGAAGTCACAGTCAGGCCTACCACCAGCAACAGTCTCACTCCACCTTCCTCTCTGAAGGTCACCTACAGGTGTGTGTGTGTGTGTGTGTGTGTTTGTTTTAGTGTGTGTGTGTGTGTGTGTGTGTGTGTGTGTGTGTGTGTGTAAAAACATTATTATGTTTTTGCTATATAAAATGTTGATGATTAACTGACAGCACCTTGTTTATTTCTGACATTTTCTCTCTGTTTACCCCTCAGGTGTTCCATTCTGTTGAATGACACAGTCAGGTGTGATGGAGGCCTCTACAAATCCCTGCAGGCCTGGAAGGACCACAAACTCCACATCGAACACGAGGTATTGCTTTTTTGGATCATCTGTCTCAAATGTTCAATTTTCCAGGTATTATTGCAGCTAACAAAACTTTGTATGGCTGCGGCCTTTTTCATTTATTGTGTGTGTATTGTTTGTGTGTGCGTGTGTGTGTGTGTGTGTGTGTGTATGTGTGTTTGTGTTGCGAGCAGATTGAAACCCTGCAGACCAAAATAAAGAACCTGCGTGATGTAAAAGGCCACCTGAAGAAGGTGCGACCTGAGGAGTGCCAGTGCAACAGCCCAAGGTTTGGTTAAACTGAAAGAATGCTCTGCATTTATATTATTCCATTATTCCCAAAAAATGTATTTGTATATTTGTGACTCCTTTCATTTAGTTACCTGTTCAAGAACAAAGGAGCTTTCAGACTCCATTCAGGACGCATCCACTCCCTCAAGTAAGGACAAACGGAATCATTATGTGTTGTGCTTATTCTGTTGAATATAAGACTAGGATTGAACACCGAATGAGACAGTATAATAGTTCTTCAATTATTTTTGAATCTTTGTCATTATGTATATTTAAATTTTTATCAGAATGCCCTCTAAACAAAAGAAACAGTGGATGATGAAGGAGCAAAAACGCAGGAAGAAGCTGCGCAAACTGCTTAAAAGGCTCCGTAACAACGACACCTGCAGCATGCCTGGCCTCACCTGTTTCACTCATGACAACCAGCACTGGCAGACTGCTCCCTTCTGGACAAGTATGGCATTACAAATCAAATAAAAAAACTTTGCAGTGCTAAAAGTATTACAATGTATTTTGATTTGATTTAGTGAACTTCAGCATTTCATTTCAGCTACTAGATTCCTTAGTTTTTTGTTCAGGATGGTGTGACATTGAAGCTGTTTTAATCTTTTTTTTCCCCACTCTCCCTCCCTTCCTGTCAGTGGGGCCATTCTGTGCATGCACCAGTGCCAACAACAACACCTACTGGTGCCTCAGGACTATCAACGACACACACAATTTCCTGTTCTGCGAATTTGCCACTGGTTTCATAGAGTATTTTGATCTCAACACGGATCCATACCAGGTATCTGTTGTGTACACAAACACACACCCACACACAATCAAACATCAGCAGATTTGAAACTCATGACATGATTGCTATTGTAGTTCCCCTCAAGGCAAGGGGTGTTTCCAAAGTAAATCCTCTTTACTGTCATTTTTGGCCTAGTTCTTGCTTACAACTTTGTCCTCAATTCCCTCATTCTGTCCGTAGCTGATAAACGGTGTCAGCACCTTGGACCGCAATGCCCTGAATTCAATGCACCAACAGCTTATGGATCTGCGGGGCTGCAAGGGGCACAAGCAATGTAACCCAGAGAAGGGTGAGTGAGGGAAATGGTCAGGATCAGGGTGAACATGACAGATTATGTTTCTGCTCGTTCGTGTCAGCAGCTAAATCCATTTTCTTTTCTTCAGGAGGGAAAGAGCGAAACTCCTTCAGCGAATACAGGTATTTTCATCTCCCTCACGTCTTTTGTCGATGACTTGAACATGTGTTACAGATGGAATTCGTGTTACTTCTTGAACTAAGGTTAAAAGAAATTTTACAGCCACCCCAGAGAGTCTTTGGTAATGTTTCCGTGTCTGCCGCAAATAAGTGGGGGGAAGGGGGGGGGGGGGGGGGGTATATGAAAAGACGTAGTTTGATCAAATCGGACTTTTAACCTTTTTAGAGTCTGTACTAACTGCTATGGTTTTTGATTCTTGTGATCAAAGCCTGTTACGCACGAGGATGGATGCCAAAATGCAAGCCTGCTTGCAGCTTCTGTTCCCTTTGTTGCTTTGGAGCCTAATTGCTTGTCTCTCCTGTGTGGTGTGTATGTGTGTATGCGTGTGTCTGTCTACCTGTGTGTGTGTTTACCTACGCGTGTGTATCCCTCCATGCACGCGCCTTTGCCCACAAATATGTATGCGTGCTGTGCATGCTTCAGGCCAGTTCATCGTCGAAAGAGGCCAAAAGTGAAGAAGCCCTCCTCCAAATCGCTGTGAGTTTGTCATAACCCATCTGTTCCCTGTAGTTCAGCCAAAGCCTTTATCGTCCAGAGATTTCTTGCTTTGTCAGATGGCCCAGCAGCGTGCCCCCTAGTGCCCCCAAACACAATCTCCCCGTCCTCTGCCTTAGTCTGTTTTTATCGATAGAACTCCTTTTCTAACCTGCATTTCAATGCTTTGCCCATTGGGTTTTATATATCCTTATAAATATGTGTAATAAATGTATAAATAATGTGAAATACATGAGATGTGATGTCTCTTGTCATGTTTTGGTCTTAGTGTTCTTTTGTCAGTGTCTTTTCCCCCTCACAGTGCTGCTAGAACAATGACCAGCCAACTGGGACCACAGTTTTCCAGTTATCAACAGCTTAGAAACACTCGCTCATGGTTTTCTTCTTTTTTCTCCAAACAGAGGTCAGATTTGGGAAGGGTGGGTTGGTTAGCCTCTCGTATCCCACAACCCACCATGCTCTGCTTGGAGAGGGAGACAAGAAGAAGAAGAGAGAGAGAGAGGGAGGGAGGGGGGGTAATAAAACAGAGGACCTTGTACAGACTTCACTGGAATGTAACTTGAGATACTATTGTTCCAGTCGGAGCGGATGGAGAAAGATGCTGGTCCTATACAAACACTAACGCTCCGGTCATCTTCACCCAGTCAGAATAAAAGCTGTGTTCGTTCCACAGGCCACTGAAAACTCCATTGACTCCCATTGTCTCTATTTCTGTCACACAGGCACTCTCATACACAGTCACAGGATAACTACTGTCACTACCCATGGCTAACTACTATCCCACTTCTCAAATGCTGAATCCCGTTCACAGTTCTACGTGTTTGTGGGACACCCAGTGCACACATGAAACAATCTTGCAGTACTTGTATTTATCTATCGTCTGTAACCAGCTTTCTTTCATGTCACATTGACCTGGCTGGGGACCAGATGAAGCATCACACATCCATGCTGCTGCTACACACTCACATGGTCAGTGTGTTAAACACTGTAGTTAATTATATCGGCCCATTGGAAGATGACATTTTAAAGTAACACCAAGTCATGATCATCAAAAGAGGAAACGGGGGGCCTTAAAAACGTTGACCATATTTTCCACAGTACTTGCCACGTCAAGATTGTATGACATCCTTGGACATTTGCCACATTTTGTAATATAGCTAATTTTAATTTGAAAATGTACTAATTCTCAAGGCTGAGAGAGGAACATTTTGTCCGATTTTTCTTATAAAGCTTAAAACCATGTTTCATGCACACCTTAAACAAGCCTACACTAGGACTACCCCACACTGCTTGTAAATGGTGCAAACTAAACCTCCAAACATTTGTCCAATGGTAGAATTATCATGCTTTGCTTACGTCAGATTGTGGATGTCCTTTACCCCTTTCAATGCCACTTAAAGGCTCTCCAATAAAGCTTAGTTTGCAGCTTGCTTTTGCTGGTGCTATATGATAACTACAGAAATAAAGACTTGCTGTACTGTATGTATTTGAATGTATGTTGTGCAATTAATATAAATGTTTACAATATTTTTTATAATACCGAAGAGGAGGCAAACCTTTCTTGCATCTGATATGCTTTGAGTTGGCATATTATATTCAATTGGAACGTTGCTTGAACATGGTTTCAATGGTCTTGTCCATATACTAATTTGATATTTGCTGTATTTTTCCGCTTACCATCAAAACAATTTTGTAAAAAATATTTCTTTGAGAAAAGCACTTAAATGACCACTGTGATAAGATAGCTCTGTTAAATGAATGAATGTATGTATGCTGAAGCTACACAATATTGGAGCAGTACAATGTAATACAACATGACATGGAATCTGGCATAGGCCTATTATCTTGTTTTTTTTTTTATTACTGTAGGTATTTTTGTCGTTCTTTTTTTTTTTAGGAGAGACTTCAATAGACATGAATGCTTATAGTGAGTAACTGTGAATAAAGTGTTTCCCCCCTGGATCTGTATGTTAAGATATTTATTTTTCTTCCAGCAGGTGTCTCTGTCCGCATTCATGAATGCCGTCCATGTGACTGTTCACTTTGATAGGAAACCCACAATTCAGAAGAATGGTGATATAGTTGCCTATTTAATAACTTATTACTATAATAGTATGCACTGTAGTAAGGTTCCTAATTAAAATACTTGGTCATTTAAAACTGTATTTGACTAAGACCAGACAGAACGGAGCAAGATGGGCGTGTAATGCATAATTTGATAGTGAGGGCCGATGTCGGGGGTAACCCCCCATCCCATAGAATGACTCACGTTAGTTCGAAGGCGGAGACTCCGTATCGGATTCACTACTGGAAAACTGTCCCGTGTTCACGCAGGCTGTTCTGTGCTTGTAAAACTATCTTTCAACTTCAGTATAAGTATTTATTGATCCATAATTACGCTTCGCGTAGGCTAAAATGTGAAGGAAATGGCCGGGACAAGGTAAGCAACTATATAATATCCATGAAATAACAAAACATGGTGTAAATAAAAAAAATTAAAAGAATTAGCGTAGGCTAGTCGTTTGCTCGCGCTGTCCCGCAAATCTGAAATGTTTGGTGTGGTAGGATCACCTTCAGTGCATTAAAATTGATACGTTGTTATGTAACAACACTGCAAAATTCGGTGTCACAAAGTTGCAAACTGATAATGAAACGGTATGCTAGAAAACGCTACAGGATTGAAGAATTTTGCCTAAAATCAAACAAACTTTTTGTGATTGTTCACCAGCTGGATCCATGGTGGATCTATGCTTTAGTAAAACTACTTTTTTCAGTCAAAGTGGTTTTATTTAGCCTAGGTTGTGTACCTGCTTTGCTATACGTTTTTAACTAGTAAATTTGTGGTTGGTGATTTATAGAAAATTGTGGCAATATGCATAATTTGAATGTCCTGACATTATTTCTGACTTTTTGGGGGACATATTATTATTTTTTACCGGTTAGGGATCCTATAATTACCAGCTTCCTCTAAGATTTGTTTTAACTGATCTAAAAATATTTCTTTTTTTGCTGTGGTTTACAGACCAATAAATTAGCACCAGACGGAAGACAAATGTTCCATAGCCCATTTGCTCCCCTTTGCTGGTGGTTTTAGAAGTGTGGTTGCCTCTTTCCTTTGCTTTTGTTAGCCAGCTCCCCAGTGAATTTAAAACATGTAGCATGTTTGTCAGTGTAACTATTGGAATAAATTCATGCTGTTAGAAAAGTAAATTTCCCTGGGCTTTATTTTTGCATTGACTCTCTCTCAGGCTTTCATAGAATCTTCAAACTGTCCTTAGATATTTACATTTATTTTCAAAGAGCCTTTGTATCTGCAGGTGCGCTTCTTCTGATGTTTTTCATAGGCCCTCTGGTACACCTTGAGCAACATGAGTCACCTTGAGCTTCTCAGAAGCTAGCTGCCCAGACTGAAAAGTCATATATGTGGCCTGAGGAATGGCATTGAATTATCACCTACCAACTAATGTTCCTTAGTAGCACAGTGGTAGTCTAGGCCTTCCTATTCAGCTGGTGCTACCATTCACAAGGTATTGGTGACGGCGTGTGATTAGGAGCATCTGTTTGGTGTTGGGTTCTGCATGTGTGTTCACTTCTCTATACATGTGACAGTAGAACACTTCACAGTGTATTTTCAAACATTACAATAACGTCCACTCCTCTAGGTTGACATTTGACTTTGAGCTGAAAGCTAAACTAAAGAACGTTACTAAGAATTAAGAAACTATTGATTCTTGTGGACCTATGTGGTCAATACATCACCAGCAAAACTGAAAGAAAGCTAGACTTACTAGTTTTGTTTTCTCCTTTGAGGCTAAATTCGGCTTTGGTGATCCACCTTACAAAATGCCTCACAATGCATCGCTGTTAGAAAAACGAAATTTAGTTCACAGGTCACACTCAACGCTGGGTGCTTATTCACATCTCAAATTCTCTCTGTCCATCTCACTGGGATGGGATTGTGAGCTAAGAAAAGGGGCCGACAATAGGATGTTGTTCTCCTGTGTACCCTGCTAGCTCTACAATGGTGAGCTGACAAAAGAGGACAGGACACTGCATTCCTCCAACAAGGTTACGCTAGTTCAACGTCAGTCTACACGACAATGCTGAAGCAGGACAGCCATCCTGCAATTGCTTTGAAGACGGATCTGCTCGATTGGTCTTTTGAGAGGAAAGGAGGCGTATTTTGAATTCTTCTCTTTCTGAATGATAGTTTTTGAGTTCATAATGATGAGTTGGAATATTTGTTCAAAATAAAAACCTCTGTCTGTTGTAAGCAACATACTTTTTGTGATTTTAGAATTATTATTACTTCGAGCCAGGTATGACAGTTTGACAATTAGTTTAACTACATTTGTCTGTCCCAGTCTCTTAGATTTGGAATCCCCTTTAGGACAGGTCATAGTCCTATCTTTGTAGGGCTGGTATGGTTCAAGTTAACTTGCTGTCGTTAATGTTAGCTTTAAACAAGTGTTTGAGTACATTTGGAATCACAGTTGGTTAGCCCCCTCATTTAAATCCCATCCGCCCCTCTGTTTAAGTCTCTTTTGATTAGGAAAATGTCAATCTGCCCCTACACTCTGGACCCCCAGCGAGAGGTCATTATCTTCACAGCCCACTCCTCCCTTCAGTCACACAGCAAACGTTAAGATCTTTGCAAAGCTGTATGTTTCTCAGCCTGGCCGTCAACAGCCCATTTCCTCAAAGGCGCTCTCGAAGCGCTTCTTTCCGGCTTGTCTCCTCGGCCACCTCTGACCCCCCCTCTTACCCTGTAACTCTGCCCCTGGTTTAGACCTAGGCCTCGTTTGTCATGTCAGCAGGAGATGGTAGGAGGGTAGTACTTGGTTAAACTCAAATGAAGTTTCCAACCTTGTCTACTCACACACTGTAGCCCTAGGCACACAATGTCACCATGATGGAACGTGTTTGTTTGACCTACAGATGGTGCACACTGAAGCTCTAGTGATTCATTTTCATAACCCTGTTTTCAAATGCAAAAAAAAAAACCTTTGTATTGGAAATTCATGTCTTTGCGTTTATTTGTTAAAATTTTGAACTGCAACTGTCAGACAAGATAAGACATGAATAATGCTTGTACAATGATTGAATGCAGAGGTCCATTAATTCCAGTCAGTTAATTTCACTCAATATTTTGACAAGTGACCCTATTGTTCCTTTGTTGGGCCACTGCTGTACTGGACAGGGCGCCTGGTAAACACCCTGATCCTTTTCCCCTCTTTCCCTTCCTCTCTCGATTTCTTTTGTTCTGTTTCCTGCGCACGCTCTATCTTGACCAGAGTCTCTGACTCTGACCTGATAAAGTGTCCATGTGTTCTTAGGCCAAAGCGGGAAGCAGAGGGATTGAAAGCAGCAAAGGCCAGGAGCTTCATTTGGTAAGGCTTGCCCCCTTTAAAACGGGGACTCATTGAAAGCTGACCCTGTCGCTGTCTCGTGTTTCACACAGACACCAACTGTCCTACTGAGCGAGGATGGGGCCGGAAGTTTCCGGCATTACTTCTTGATGCTGCTGCGTTAGTGGGAGGAAGAGCAAGACGGTAGGCTCGGACAATAGCTTTCATACAGTGGCCACAGTGTAGTGTTTTGTTGTAGGCATTTTGTTAGTGTGTTGCTGAGAAGGCCTTGAAAGTAGCCTATAGCGTTTAAAGACTGCTGACACAAACATAGGTGCTCTTGTCCTACAATTTGAAAAAAAATAAAGTGGCGTTGTTAGTTTTGCAGAGGCGGAAAACCAAGATGCATCGATCATATCCCTGACCATGTGAAATTGCTGCTTGGAAAGCGGCATGGGAAAGGCGAGGCATGTTGGAGGTGGTGGAACGGCTTGTGAATTGGAGTCTAATCCTGTGCCAAGAGAAGGGGAAACTGTCTCTGCTTTTGGATTAGGGCAGCTGTTAAAGCAGGTCACACTAGAAGTCCTAAACATGTTCCAAGCCCCTCCTTCCTGGGGCTCTGATTGGCAGAGTGCCCTGGTGGAAAGACTGCAGGGACAATTCTCGTTGAATGAAGTCTACTTGTTGATCTGACAATAGTGCTCATTGTTCTGTTCCGTCAAGCATAAGAGTGGGGTGCACCGCAGACGCTTTGTAACTCGGGACTCTTTTGAGGGACAAACTTGACAGCTTGACAATCTTGTTCTCTTCCCATAGAACCTATGGTCTTACGTAATACAAAACATCTTTAGCTCACACAAAAAAAACTAGTCGGGTTATTTTCTGACTTCTTAACTTGCTCCTAGTCGGTATTGTTCACAGCCTTAGTGCATCTGTCGTTCACAGGGAGACCCGCGGGAATTTATTTTCCGAGGACAACTGACAGCAGACATTGTCCAGCCAGCAATACACTTCCAACTTGTGGAATGTCCACTTTGTGCCGGCCCGTTGCGTTGGAAAAAGACTCCGGCTCCACTTACAGCACACCTTAGAGTTCCCATTAGAGCTACATGCAAAATTGAACATCAGGTTATCGGTGCGAGTCACTCGGGTGATTCAGAACTTCACATGTTTACTGATACCACCACCCTCAGTGAAAGCGTTTCCCACTGTGGACTGAGTCACACTTGACAAGCGCTCTGTCAAGCCGTAATTATCGTTGTAACAAGATAGCTTTCAACAGCAGGGGTAAGAAATGGCTGCTTAGTCACATAACTACACGACTGTATATCGCAAAATTCTTAGTTACTCCTTAGTCACCGCTTTCCATCCTTGAGTCATAGAAACCTGCCGCCGTTGTGGAGGTGACCCCGGTTACATGGTTACAGAGTGCGGATGGTTCCAGCGTTACCTCCTGTCCTGTCCATTTCTGTGTGTGTGTGTGTGTGTGTGTGTGTGTGTGTGTGTGTGTGTGTGTGTGTGTGTGTGTGTGTGTGTGTGTGTGTGTGTGTGTGTGTGTGTGTGTGTGTGTGTGTGTGTGTGTGTGTGTGTGTGTGTGTGTGTGTGTGTGTGTGTCTCTCTCTCTGCCAGGCATGTGGTCTCGCGGCTGCTGAGGCTTAAAGCGCTCTACCTCTCTTTCCCCTCCTTGGCATCCCGCCGCTCCGGCCTGCCCACGTGAATCCCGCGGCCTGCTCGGCTCACACAACGCCGGGCTTATTCGCGCCCCCATAAAAAAACGACCCCTGCACCCGTTCCCAGTGTCGGTGGGACGTGTGAGGAATGGACACCAACAGCTGGTCCCGACCCTCTAACCCCGCATCTACCCTCCTAAAGGATAACTGGTTTCAAGAGAGACAAAGGCTGAAATTTACTAGCCATATTTTTATAGGCTCCATTAGATCAGGCAACGCCCTTCAAAGACCATTCAAGGTCACAATCGCAACATGCACTCTTCCACATACAGGACGCTACAGCATAGGCCCTTAAGGCCAGTGGCTGGTGTCACTACTAACACTTTATTAACCACCTGATGCCTTATGGGCAGCTTCCCACAGGAGTAGTCCCAGACATGAAGCTCTATACCCGGGGGCATGTGCCTACTCTTTCTCTGGTCCTCTTCCTCACTCTCACTGACACACACACACACACACACACACACATTCACACTCTCCCAATTACCTGAATCGTCAGGGCTGTACTAGGGAAGACGTTTAATAGGGTATTAGAGCAGAATCAATGGGGAGGCAAATTAACCCCATAGGCATTCATTCTAAATAGGCTGCTGTCTCAAAGAGGCCAAGCGTATGTAGTCCTCTGGGCTTGAGGTCAGAATCACAGTGCCACAATGCAAACGACAGGACACTAGTGTACAACCCATACATCTTTGCGTTAACAAGCTCTGGGTTGCTAAGGGGATGAATGCCAACTGTTGCTTGGGAGTGCATTACTACATAATAGACTAAACACTCAATGGTGCTTATACTGGCTTGTAAGGTGTTAAATTATATGTACAGCACACACACACACAAACACACTTCCACACGGCCGGCCCCTGGCCCGGTGGCACGGCAGGAATGGGAGGTGTCAAACAAAAGGACAAAAGAATGTGTGTGTGTGTGTGTGTGTGTGTGTGTGTGTGTGTGTGTGTGTGTGTGTGTGTGTGTGTGTGTGTGTGTGTGTGTGTGTGTGTGTGTGTGTGTGTGTGTGTGTGTGTGTGTGTGTGTGTGTGTGTGTGTGTGTGTGTGTAGTATGGCTGTGCATACGATGGCACGACAGGAATGGGAGGTGTCAAACAAAAGGACAAAAGAATGTGTGTGTGTGTGTGAGAGAGAGAGAGAGAAAAAAAGACAGGTGCAGGACTGTTTTTCTGTCATCTGAAACATACGTACTCTCCCCTCTCTTTCTCTCTCTCTCGTTCTCTCTGTCTAATTGTTCTCTCAGGCCAGGGTGTGGTGTGGAAGCCTGCTAGTGTGTCCTGCACAATGGTGACCCACATTCTCCTGGCCGAGAGTTACACCCCACACTCTAACCGGCTTTGGCGCAATGGAGGCTTTCCACAATCTACCATCTGCTCCAGCCAGCAACAATTGCATTATAACGCAATTAAAGAGGAATTAAGTGACTTCTAATGCCTCTGAAACGAGTGAACGGCCTTATTCCGTCTCTGTGTAATCAGAAAGCTGCTGAGCTGCTACTTTTGAGCCTCAGCAGGGATTTATAGGCTACCTCCAAGCATTAATGCTTCACTGCTTGGTGTTAGGAAGCATACTATATTCACATAACGTGAAATGGGATGTCTTTAAAATGGCTTATCTGTAGTGTTGTGATAATAGTGATTACCTAAAGTTATGACTACCACCCCATTGGTCCCTTTCACTGCAACAGAGCCATTGACAAAGATGGTATGTTCTAGAACAGTTACCTTTGTCCCTCTCATAAAAAGAAACACTGTAGTCGTAGCGCACATTGTTCACGATGCTGTGCACAGTCTGGATTTAGGCAAGGTGTACAGCTACTGAGGCTACTGGAAGTCAGCCTGGGTTTATGTCTCTTGACTCTGGTTTTACAATATTTAGATAAGCATGTTGCCTAGCAGCCGTGCTGAATAGACTTTGAACACGGCTAATGCAAAATCAAACAGAAGTCCGCCTTGGGCAGCTTACTGCTTCCATTATATTAAGAAGCAGGTCTCTGCTGGCAAGACTATAACAAATGGGTCATGAGACAATTAATGACATTGTAGGTGTGTAACAGGTGTAGAAAAAAGTACTATACGGCTGTGTCAACATTTCCCCTAACTTGTAATGCAAGGCGAGCGACAAGGTAGTTTTCCTCTCCAGCTTTGCGAGGACTTGTATTTTTAACTCAGTATCCGAGGAGAAAGTACGTTTTCACGTATGGCAAATGGCAGGTCTGTAAATACACTGACCCAGACGGACTTTGGCACTTGCTGCTGCGCCAGGGAAACAGAGAGCCAAGGTTTCCCAGATGAATGGCTGATCTGTGTGAGCCAGGAGCGAGCCGCCCAGGTCCTCCAGGGATAGACCCAGGCCACAGAGCGCCCCGCTCTAAATAGCCTGTTGTTAGGAGGGGTTAGAGGTTAGTTTTATGAAAGCAGCCATGCCAAAGGGGCCATAAAGTTCCTAACCGATGGCCCATTGTGTCGCTTTAACAAGTCCACTTGGAAACAAACAGAAGTCGTAAGGCCTCCTAGTCCACTCCGTTTGGGCAGCGGTGTTGTCAGCCCACCAGGAATACCACTGTGAGATCGAAGCCTAAAGACGCATTTAGCCTTAAGCCGTAGCTAGATTATCTGATTACAACGTGGTACCTCTGGCTATTATTCAACATGTTATACAATGACAGATAAGTCCTGCTGGCCCTTCTGTATAGTTTATCATTTCGTTTGGAATCAACAGCTAGGCTGGAGTCCTGGTTTTGATAGAAAGCCAAAGAGAAACAATGACAGAAAAGCTGTGCGCTGCCCTATTTCTAGACAATGCTTTGTCCACTCCTATGTTTTCCACTGCTGGGAAAAGTGCCATTTACTCTCGGGGTTGGATGAGAACAATGGAGCAGATTCCAGGAGCAGGAATCTTGTTGTTCCCTTCTCTGGGAAATGACTCTCAGTTCTGCACTTATTTCTGGACGTGTACTGTATATCATGGGTGATAGATGAAATGATTTCTTTTATATACCACCTCTGGCACGTTGGGCCTGAAAAAAAAAAATAGGAGGATGCAGTTCGTGTGTGTGTGTGTGTGTGTGTGCGTGTGCGTGCGTGTGTGCGCGTGTGTTTCTTTTTTGTTTTGGTGCAGAGCAGGGACGCGTGTTCTCAGTTTCAAGAGGTGTTTTTCCTTTTCGACTTGCCTTATTTTTAGTCACCCTGGAACAGCCGTGTGCAGCTCAATCGTTTCCTTGACCCACATGGGAGACAAAGAGCGTGTGGGCCCCCAGGAGAGGAGGGAATTCCTTATCAGATTAGGAGGATCAGAGCTGGACACCGCAGCGAGAAGACATACTTTTTCCACTTGCCTCCAAGTATGGCCATACCTCTTAACATAGTTGGTGTGCTTTCTCTCAGGTCCACAGAGTGTCTATTTCCTATTTGGAATTATTCAAGGCAGTGAGGTACTGGCGCAAGCCAGTCTGATTCAATTAGATGGAGTCAAACCTGAGCAAAAGCCATGTTCATTGCTCACACAGGCACGTGCAGTTCGTTCATTTTAGATCATTTATAGTTCAGAAGAGTTTAACTTTACAGAGGCAGTGCAGACTGCATTCCAAACCATTTATGAACATTTCATCAGAGAGACTCGACTGGCTCAGTGGTTCCAGGCCTGTGGTTTACATTCACGTCTCTCCCTCTCTCTCCCCTCAGTGAGTAGAAGACCTTTTACATTCACGTCTCTCCCTCTCTCTCTCCTCAGTGAGTAGAAGACTTTTTACATTCACGTCTCTCCCTCTCTCCTCCTCAGTGAGTAGAAGACTTTTTACATTCACGTCTCTCCCTCTCTCTCCCCTCAGTGAGTAGAAGAAGATCTTTTAGAGCGGTTTTTAGTGGCTCGCCGGTTTGGTATACTAACAACAACCGCTGCCCAGGTATATTGTTCACACAAAACATTTTCGAGCAACCTTCGGCAGTCAAACTGGAGTAGGGAGAGGACGTCACACTTCACAAATCAGCCACGATAAGTCGGCGTACCCATCTCGTTTCAAGTTTTCTCGGGACTTTCCTAGAAATGGGGGACCTGACCTTCAGTGCTCTATCTTCCTGCTTATCTGCTCGTGTCAACAAAGCCCCATGCTACCACTCCCGGCACTAACTACTATTTATTTACCCAGAAGGAAAAGTCCTTATGCAACCACTACACCCCGCACTGCTCTTTACCGGTTAGCCTTAGCCTTCGACAGTGACCCTTGAACCCCCCCCCCCCCCCCGTTTCCTGTGGGAGTGTTCACGTGGCGTTGGCCTGTGCACACATGTGTGTGTTCATGCCTTTTCACCCCCAGCCTCTTCGCTTGTTACAATATTGTAATGCCAAACACATGATTTTGACAGGGTGGAATCCATGAAAAAGCTCTTTGGCTGTGTTTGAATGGCTGTGTGTGCGTGCGTGCGTGCGTGCGTGCGTGCGTGTGTGTCGTGGTAGGGAGGAGTGTTGCGTGGATAACTTAGGCCTCCTCTTTGAATGCCACTTTGTTTGAAGCGCTTCTCGCCTGTTAAGCAGTCGATCCATTAGTGTGAAACCTCTCCTCAAGGACTGCCACTACTCACAGAGTCGTCATCTTTGTCGGACTTGTAAACATCCAAAAGGATCCCTCCCTTCTAAGTTCACAAGCACACACTTGGTTTACTCCTTTTTTAGTGCAAGTCTAAACATTTTGTAACTACGTACATTTCTAAACCATTTTGCGCAAACCCGCTCGACGGCAATTGTTTCTGAGAAGAGATGGGGCCTGGATGTATTTAGATACTTTTTTTTTGTTTGTTTCCACGCGGCTTGAATGAGGCTTAACCCCCGTCATGCCGTCTCCGCTCATGAGACCTGACAGCGTGCCTCTCTGTGCTGCTTCAGAGTGACAGGACCAGATGGCCTCCCAGTGTACCGCATGGACACACACAAGGCGGCTCCCATCCTCCTTTTCCAGGCTCTCTGCGGGTTTACCTGGCCGTTGAAAGGGCAAACGTGGAGAGCCACGCCTGGATACTGGCTACCGAGATCAGAGAGAGGCTTATGTCTGGATACATATTGAATGTGTCCTCCTGTTGGATTCGATTCAAACTGTGTGTGGATGAAATTAGAGGGAGGGAGGGAGAGAGGGGAAGGGAGGCGATCGGTGTTGAGCTTTGTGCTTGGTTGAGAGGCCTCTCGCTGCCCTGGTGGAGGCGAGCTGTGTTGAGCTTTGTGCTTGGTTGAGAGGCCTCTCGCTGCCCTGGTGGAGGCGAGCTGTGTTTAGCTTTGTGCTTGGTTGAGAGGCCTCTCGCTGCCCTGGTGGAGGCGAGCTGTGTTGAGCTTTGTGCTGGGTTGAGAGGCCTCTCGCTGCCCTGGTGGAGGCGAGCTGTGTTTAGCTTTGTGCTTGGTTGAGAGGCCTCTCGCTGCCCTGGTGGAGGCGAGCTGTGTTGAGCTTTGTGCTGGGTTGAGAGGCCTCTCGCTGCCCTGGTGGAGGCGAGCTGTGTTGAGCTTTGTGTTGGGTTGAGAGGCCTCTCGCTGCCCTGGTGGAGGCGAGCTGTGTTGAGCTTTGTGTTGGGTTGAGAGGCCTCTCGCTGCCCTGGTGGAGGCGAGCTGTGTTGAGCTGTGTGCTGGGTTGAGAGGCCTCTCGCTGCCCTGGTGGAGGCGAGCTGTGTTGAGCTTTGTGTTGGGTTGAGAGGCCTCTCGCTGCCCTGGTGGAGGCGAGCTGTGTTGAGCTTTGTGCTGGGTTGAGAGGCCTCTCGCTGCCCTGGTGGAGGCGAGCTGTGTTTAGCTTTGTGCTGGGTTGAGAGGCCTCTCGCTGCCCTGGTGGGTCTGGCTGGCTCTCGGCTGCTCCATGTCTATTTCTGATAGAGGGGCTAGCAGGGGACTGCCTTGGCCGGGACATAAGGAACAAAATGTGGGCATTTGGTGGGCAGTAGGCCCCCCTCCTATCGCCACAGGTAGTCCGGCTAGCTGTGGACATGTGTGCCAGACTGAAGGAAGAGGAGGATAAGACCCTTTCTGCACTGGCGTAACGGGCAATGGCTATTCTGGAACCTAATAATAAAAAAATAAAAAAACGTTCTCCACTTGGCCTATTTGCTTTCTCTTAAGAAATGACAAATGAATGGGTGTCGGCCAAAATACATAAGCGTGGCTGGCCGTTGTGGCCTCTGGCAGTGGGAGCAACAGCCAAAGCCGAGGGAGTGAAGTGAGTTATAGGATATGATGACGACGAAGGTATCCATACTTAGACATTTTCCTGTAGCCTGCGTCTTTTATCTCTCTTCTCCTCCACTCCCCTTCCTCCGTCGCTGGGGCCGGGCCCAGTGGAAGGACACACGCTGGCTGTGCTCACTTCTCCCACATGGATTCGCTGGCACAGTTAAGGCCGTCCTGCATTAGGGAACTAGATCAAAGAGACCTAATGGAGCGCTCCAAAGGGTAGCATGACCTGAATATAGCATAAGCTTCAGCTGCATGCATGGTCTTGCTCATGCCTGTTCCCCTTTTTAGGGCCCCATTAGATAAGGAGCTACAACACGACTAATAGCTCAGAGTGGTACATTCGTGTTTTTTTTGTAATAACTCTTTCAACACAGAGGAAACTGTCCTATAATTCAGTCTAATTGTGTGTCTAAAAGAAACATTTAGCCTTTTCTCTGGGGCCCATCCTGTTCACTCTTATCTCTACTAGTGTGTCTCTCTCTCGCTACTAGTCTCAGTGTGTCTGTCTCTAATTCTCTCTGCTTTGGCTCTGCTGAGTTAGATTTTGGCCCGTTGTTTAAGGTGCCGCTCTGTCCATGGTGCTACTTGTGTACGGTGTGGAGCGGATGGTTGTGTTGGGACCTGCTGCTCCTGCTCCCTGGGCTAGCTGTTGTTCCGACGCCATACTGAGGCTGTCCACCTGTCTCTTAGTCATATAGCACACACACACACACACACACACACACACACACACACACACACACACACACACACACACACACACACACACACACACACACACACACACACACTGTTGGTCCTGCTGCTCCTCTGCCCACCACAGGGATGACATCACTGCCAAACTACACGATCTCTCTCTCTCTCTCTCTCTCTCTCTCTATCTCTCACACTCCCTCGACCCTCTTATGCTCTCTCTCTCTAAGATACAGATGGACAATTGTAGGGGTTATAAACATGCGACCACCCTCCATAGGGCCATATGGCCTAATGTGTTAGTCGGCATTTTCCGGGTCCTTACTTAACAGTGCAAGTTATTTCTGTGTGTGTCTGTTTGAGGCAGCTACCGCTCGCCTCCGTAAACCAAACTGATGACTGCTGGTTTGTTTTCTGAGCAAACGCCTTGCTTTTGCTGCTCGGATTCACTAACACCGTGCTCTCCTCTCTTCCCTCAGCTGTGATTGGGTTGAGATTCTGGAGCCGCGCTCCCGGGAGCGCATGTACGTGAACCTGGCCTCGGGCGAGTGCGGCTGGGAAGCGCCGCTGGGCGCCCCCGTGCGCCA
Organism: Galaxias olidus; assembly: GCA_026901105.3. Taxonomy (NCBI): domain Eukaryota; kingdom Metazoa; phylum Chordata; class Actinopteri; order Galaxiiformes; family Galaxiidae; genus Galaxias; species Galaxias olidus. The sequence goes on along the minus strand of JAPMUY010002133.1, from coordinate 96,089 downwards.
GGCCGACGGCAACCAGTGGTGGGAGCTCTTCGACCCCCACAGCGGCCGCTTCTACTACTACAACTCAGTGGGACGCCGCACCGTCTGGCACCGGCCCCAGGGCGGCGACATCGTGCCCCTGTCCCAGCTGCAGGCCATGAAGCGCTGCTCCGACGCCAAGCGGGCCGGTGGCGCCGCGGAGAGGCGTCACCACGGGACCACGGGCAGCATAGGGAGCGTGGGCAGCCAGGGCCGCACCTGCACCCCTCTCCCCGAGCCGGACAGGGAGACCCCCATCTTGGGACCCCCGGCGGAGACCCCAGGCGACCAGGAGGCCGCTGACCCGGAGCCCCAGCCAGCGGTGGACAGCAGGTCCCAGGGAGAGGGCAGCAGCAGCACCAGCAGCATAGACCGCAGCGGCACCGACAGCAGCAAAGAGCCACAGAGGTACCGCATGTCTGACCCAGGGTATTACAACCAGTGCGTGTTAGCTAGCATACAGTAAGAGATTGGGCTTAATCGTCGGGAGATCCTATATCTCGTGCGGCGGGAAGCGGAACGCGATAGCGATCACAGCGTGGGCCATATTGACTTATAATGACTTTCAAATGCCGGGGGGGTTATGAGATTATTTTGACTTTTTGACCAGCGGGGTCTCGAAGTGCCTTTTTTCTATTTCCAGTGCCTCTTATCTGAACATTCCACGGCGTTGCCGGCGAAACCCGTTTTAGTAAATCGTTACCAAATGGGAAGGCCAGAGAGCAGTCCTACTGGAGTGCATGACATCCCCGCCGCCCCGCCCCTCTCTGCTGTGGCCGTGGTGCTGTGTCAGGGCCCCCCTAACAGAGAGCCATTCAGAGACCCCATCATGCGCTCTGCGCTGCGGCCGGCTCCCGACCGCCACGTCTCCCTCCCTCCCTCCCTCCCTCCCTGTCTGATTCCAGGCATGCCACTTCTATTTCCCCTGGCCCGCAGCCACTAGGACAGTCTGAGTGCCCCACTGTGCACTCACCACCACCCCACTCCTGCCCTCCGCTCGTTACGTTTTCCAAAAACAAACCCAGGCTCCAGGTCACCGAGGCCTGCAGCTTCTCCAGTGGTGAAAGCTTAACTGCCGTGGGCGTGTGGCTGGGCTCCCCTTCTCGACATATCTTTAGGGATAAAAATACATTTCTGTTTATGTACCAAAACACACTCGAGGTGATATTTCAAGAGCTGGTTGGTAGTCTGTGGGTAATGGCACGCATGAGAACCCTGTTGTTTCCAGACGTTCTCTAAAATGTGACTTCAGCACTTGGGTACATCTCAGACCTCACCTTGACCTTGTTGGAGATCTCACCCCTGACCCCTGACCTCTGGTGGTTACTTAAAGGCTCAGGGGGAAGTAATTGTCGGAGGACACTCCTGAGAGTCTGCTCAAACTCTCGAGGGGTCCTCTCTGACCTGTTACTCGGAGGTCATCCTCTATGACTCAACGTTTCCCAGAAGCCTCTCTGTTGCCCCGACACAATAGACAGCTGTGTTCCTGAGAGAGGAGCTGAGGAGCCTCATGGCTTTACACCCCACTAAGCCATATGGTGGTCAGCGTTTTTCCCCTGTTTCCCCCATCTTAGCGAGTAATTAGATATTACCATGCAGTGATGAGAGACGCTGGAATGTGACAACTCCAAATGGAGGAAAACAAACTATGCAGTATCAGTTTTGGGTTTGGGGAGGAACAGGGTCATGCTCTTTTTCAGTGTGGTGTCAGGCGTAAGGATAATGACAGCTGTTAAAACCGTGGGCAGAGGTGAGCAGTATAGGTTAGGATGAAAATGTAAACACTGCCATACCGGCCTTCTTAAAGATCAGTACAAATGTAAGTCTAAAAATGCCTTGGGTAATGTATTCAATAGTTCCTTTTTGTAATTATAGGAACGTTATTCTGGTCAAGGGATTTGTTTTTAAACTATGGTTACGGGTCGTTGCTTCCTCTATTGTCGTTTTACAGAAGTAAGGTTAGTTCTCCTGTTTTTGTTATGTTCTCTTTTTCAGAGCACGTTAAATGTACCAAATTCTATCCAAAAGGAAAATAGTTTGTTTCAAAAAGAAAAGCAGTTGTTCCATTGTCCGTCTCTTTTGTTTTGCTCTATAAATAAGATGGAGGAGTGGTCGTAATAGGTTGTTGAGTTTTAAAACTGTTCAACAACACACCATCTGTGTTATTCTATGCGCTGTTTGGTTGTTTCAGCTTCCTCTCTCTCAAGTACTCACTTTCTGTCAGCCTATCTCGTTATCTCTCTCTCTCTCTCTCTCTCTCTCTCTCTCTCTCTCTCTCTCTCTCTCTCTCTCTCTCTCTCTCTCTCTCTCTCTCTCACTCTCGCTCTCTCTCTCTCCCCCCTCTCTCTCTCTCCCTCGCGCGCTCTCTCTCTCTCTCTCTCTCTCTCTCTCTCTCTCTCTCTCTCTCTCTCTCTCTCTCTCTCTTTTCTAATACTTTGACTATACATGGCATGTGGGTAGTTTGAGTATATCTGCGTGTTCCATGACATACCCAATCTGTTACTCATTGGCCAAGTCTTATCACATGTCCTGGGAATGTCTTGGTATTCTGAGCTTGTGGAGCTCATCAGGGAAGTACCTTCACCTCCACAGGTAAACACATTCATCACATGGAGTGGGGAAGTAAGACAAGCCGAGATGTTCCCGTGATACAAGCTGGAAAGGTTTAACGGATCATCACACTCAAAACATCTGCACTGGATTTTGTGTGTTTTTATGTGTGTGTTGGTGTGTGTGTGTTGTTTTTATGTGCATGCGTAGGCGTGCCTGTAACATCTGTACAAGATTTTACCGTTGATAAGCCGTGTGTTGCCCACTGTGTGTGTGGCCCGACGCTGCTTTGCACATACAGGAGACAGACAGATCTAGAGGGGTTGCTTCATGCCTGGGGCAGGGGGATAGCAAGGTGTGGGGCCAACTAAGTGACGACCTGAGGTGGTTCACGTCGGGGTCACAGCCCTCCATTGTCCTAGGCCATCTAATGGGCCAGTAAAGGATGAAAAGCCCTCATTCAAGCGCAGTTGCCCCCAGGGTCAACTAGGAGCTTTCTCTGGGCAAGAAGTCTTGGTATGTTGAGTAGTGAACACCAAATGACTAGTATGTGCCCTATCATTTAGCCTCTAATGATACAGCACATATCTAAAGAGGGACTGTGTTCAGTCGGAGGCGGACCACCTGAGATCAAATGGGCAGACTTGCTCTACCGGATTGTCAGCTAGCTTGAACGTGTGTTGTAAGCTACCATGGAGACTAGATTCCCATATACAGGCACTTCTATTCTCATCCCTACAGGTTGATTATCTCTCTAGTTACATTAAGTGTATCTATGTTTCAAGGGCTGTCTTGTCATGTTTGTTCATACACTAAACTTTTTTTTTTTTTTGTTTGTTTATTGGTTAGTTTTAACATTTGAGTTAGCTACTACATTTTGGGTTTCCCCTCCAAAAAGATCTGGGAAAGTTTAAAAAAATCTTTTTGCAAGAGAAAGCAAAAGTAAACAAAAGCTGGATATGGTCACATGAGGCCACTCTTGCAGTGATTGAAAGGTATAACCAGGAAGTAGAGAGGCCTGGGCCAATTACAGTGGTCCTATGTTTTAACGAGTCACACATTGACTGCATATTTATAGGGGCAAAACGCAAACCCCGTTCACTTTCATCCCCCTGCAAGCCGCGGAGTTTTACACACACACACTGGAAATAAGACTTGTTTCATCTCAGCACTTCTGGTTTGGTAAGATCTTTTTAGCTCTTGTCAGTCAACGGTTTAAGTCAGGCTATAAAGGCGTAGGTCTGTCTGTTGTTGTTTTGAAATAGTGACACTTCCAAGCTAGTTATACTTGTCTAAGGGCTTTGCTCTAGTTTTCCGTGGCAATGTCCCTATTTCTTTCCCGCTCCGTGTCTCTATCTCCCCGTCCCACTTTCCTCTCTTGTAAATGCAGACTTTATGACTTTGTCTGAAAACTAGATTACAGACGTGCCGTTTTATGGCCCTTAACTGGAGCAGTGTGTTCAACCTCCTTTTGTTTTATTTTAGACATCTTTTAAGCATTGCCTTACTGGGCTGGGGAGTCTTTATGGTCCATTGCTGTGCTGGAAGGCTTTCAGCGACTCTTATGAGTAAACTGTAAACTGGCCACATGTAAACTGGCCTGTGACATGGCTCCGAGACGCACGCTGCATTCATTGGTCGGGCCAGCCTGGGAACCACATCTGTAGAATGGTCCTACGGAGCCAGCATAAACAAGGAGGAAGAGAACAGGCTCAGACCCATTCTAGTCTATGTGGCAATTCCCATTGGCACCACATCAGTTACCTAACCTGTTGTGACAGGCAGTATAAACATCATATTCTAATGTTTTTTTGTTGTCTTATCTGTGCTAGCTGATAAAGAAAAGCAAATTGCACTGCCTGGCATGTATGAAGCGTTTGAAGAGGACGCGGTCGTATGCCACCGTAATCCAAAAAGTGCCTTCTTAAACGGTGTCGGCTTTCACGCGGCAGATGGAGGTTCCGAGCCCTCATTCCAGAGGCGTGTCTCCCTCTCTGGTGTCGAGGCGTGACGGCCTCTGTACAAGCCAGCCTTTCTCCTCGTTGACACTGTCCCAGTGACAGTCCCCCAGCCTAGCCTAACCTAACCTAAGCAAAGTGGCCCTAGTGAGCTGGGGCAATAGGGTGGGTCTCCGGGAGCCACAGCTATGTGCAGCTGGCAGACATCTTGGCTCAGGGTAAGGAGGTGTGTGGCTTCAGCTGTCGCAGGACAGCTGGGGTCCACCCCCTCTGAGGTGTCTTCAGGTCCTGCGTCTCTTTCTGCATTTTTTCTTTGGTTTCTCTACAGACAACATGTTTTCTTCCGATACGAAGACGTTGCCCATTACGCGTTGGTCTCTTAGTGCCTGTGTGTGTGGCAAAGCTTGTAATATTAGCTTTTTTTTTGAAGTCATTAAGCAAACCTTTGTTACAGTGGCCATGGCATTGTCTTTTATGAATCCTCTTTGCCTATTCTGCTTCCTTCCTCTGCGCGGACCACATTGATCTCATTGGCCAGTGCTCTGAAGGTGTTTGTGTGGAGAACCTGGCCTGCTTGACCTCATTTCCTCTTCCTGTCCGACAAATGATAATAATAAACCTTGTTTTTGAGACCTCTCCGATCCCGTGGGGTTTGTAAGAACTTCCCCAATGTATAGCCCTGTCCTCCACAGTGACTCAGTTGATGACTTTTCCAACAACGGTAACCCCAGGAAAGAACTCCAGCCAAGGCAGAAAACCGAGCCCTAACCCAAAGATGGCCAGTGACGTTCGATGGCTGTACATGAGCATGTGGTCAGGCGTGAGACACAAGAGCTGCCGAGACTAATTGAAATTCGCTGACTGTTAAGTTGATTTGCTGCCCCGAAAGCCAATCGAATTACCCAGTAGGGCTCCAAAGGGCTTTAAACTTCGTTTTATCTTCCCTTCTCTGTGTTCCTCAAGATCTCACATGCTAGCTAGGGTCTGAAGGAATGTGTCTGTGTATGTGTATGTGTGTGTGTGTGGGTATGGGTAAATGCCACAATTCAAAATTGTCATCGAGAAGGCGAAGTGAGCGATGATCTAGACGAATGCGTGGGATTGTCCTCTAAATACAAGTTGACTTGTATTTTCATAATTTGTGTGATAGATTGTGGGTTGCTTAATCCTTGTCTTTTGAAAAAAGAAAAGAAAGGCTACCTGGCAGGCAGGCTCTGTGGTAGGTAATGCAGCACACCCTTTTTTTAATATGGGATGGAAAGCAAACATGCTGACACAGAAAGCCCATGCCTGCCAGTTTACGTTGCATAATACTTAGTTTGCCTGAGTGAATCTCTACCCTGAGACTGAGAGTGGCTCTTTTTCAGGTTGGCCCTCCCCTCCCTCCACTCCCTCCCTCCCTCCACTCCATTGCCGCTGTTTAGAGAAGCGTCTCCGTGACGATGGCACAGCCATGCATTGTGTGAGGCTCCACACCACCCCAAAGACCCCTGAATGAGCCCTGAGGAATGCCAGCCTTCCCGCCTATTCCTTCTCTGTACTCTCCCACGACTAATCCTCGTCTCATTTACACAGTCTCTCTCTCTCTCTCTCTCTCTCTCTCTCTCTCTCTCTCTCTCTCTCTCACTCAGTACTTCTCTTGTTCTCAGTGCCTTCCCTCTACACTCCCGTTTTCTCATCACTGTGCTTTATTTGTCTTTTGTCCTATGGTCAGGGATCGTAATCATACTTTGGATTGAGTGACCCGAGGTCCAGTAATGTACGACTGTTGTTCTAGCTGGGTAATGTGATTAGAGGAGCTACAGTCGGGGCCAAGGACCGTACGCAGCCATACTGTTGGACTTGGCTGTGGCCCCCCCCCCCCCCCCCCCCCATGTAATCACGATAAGCACCCCCCCGCGCTCTGCTGACACCCTGCATAAAGTGCCCATGCCAGAGGGCTGAGCACACTAGCCCGGCACCACCCCGGCTGGGACAATAGCAACCCGAACAACAGAGACAAAGCCGGATGAAATCCGCGTCTCTGGAACAGCCGAGGTCCAGCAGAGCGCTGCCCGCTCCCCTTTAACGTGTTCCAATCCACCCCATCAAATGACGTCCAGCCACGACGTCGGCCATCTGTCCGCGTTGCCGTGGTTACACACAGTCGGGCCGGTAGGAGGTACACTTGTGTTGTTGTTGAATTGAAACCGCATATTTGAAACGCCCTTTGGACTCAAAAGGGTTGTGTGGCGGTCGAGCGTATCTTCTTGTACATTATGTCCACAGTTCTACGTAGCCTCCATCCTATATGCCAAAGTTCAGCCTTCATTTCCGGCCTCTGTGCAGTACGTGAGCGTTACACTAGGCATTTCCTGTTTGCCTTGCATTCGGAGTCTGCCTCCGGAACCCTCCAGGGGGCCTCGTTGGGCAGGAAGTGGTGACCACAGCTCTCTTTCAGGGTCACCCTTCCATAAGGAGACTACTCATCCCAGAAGCCTTCAACAACAGCGATTAGAAAGTCTCACTGACACAACATTTACGGGGCGTATACATAAAAGGGATCTTACCCTGAGCTGCGGTGTGCTGGGATTTAAGCCTGTATAATGGAAGTGGAATGTGATTATTGTGGTTTGGTGTGTGGTCTGGTGTGGTCTTGGACTGTTTTAATTATTTCTGAATCCCTCTCCCCTTGATGTTTCGCTGTGAACTGTTTCCGAGCACAGCAAACAAACGGTAAGCCAACAGTTTCCCTTGGCCTGTGAGCCGAGAGTGACTTTGTAGCGTCGAGGCGGTGGCATCACACCCCTCGTCCCGACATGACAAGGGTAGGAAGCCTCCTGCAGTTCAAAGAAGACAAGCAGTAGTAGCTAACGTTTACGGGCGTCTCCTCTGCCTCCCCCCTTACACCGACACCCCACTGTGAGAACTAACAGCTCAAACAGTGACTGCTCCAAGGGGGGCCTATTCATCTCTGCTCACCTTGTCTTTGTGTGTGTGTGTGTGTGTGTGTGTGTGTGTGTGTGTGTGTGTGTGTGTGTGTGTGTGTGTCTCATCTTGTGCGTGTTCCAGGCAGTAAATAGCCTTGATTAGATTTGTGTCACGCCGGAGGTGAGGCCTTGGGAGTGTTCCCAAGCGCAGTGTTGAGGTGGCCTACATCCAGCTGTTTCTAGGCCCTGCTGCCTGGGCTGCCATATCTGTGCAACCGTTTGAAGACAAGAGCCTTATTTGCATTCAAACCGCAGAGGCGTTGTGACTCACCCGTAGACAAACGGCGGGAGGGAGGGAGAGGGACGTAGTGAGAGGGAGCAAGGAAGTTAGCCGTTGGTCTGTGAAGCGGTCCCCCTCAGGGGAATTGTTTCTGTATTGTTCCACTGAGACGGCAGGAGAGGAGGGGGGAGACCATTCCGTCGCTTTTCCTCCTTCTCCAGCCTCTTCCTGCCCCACCGTTTAAAGTGTCTAGTGAGTCCCAAGCTCAGAGAAAAACAGCCTTTTAAACAAGTATTTGTGCTGTACGCAGCTTCGCGTTTGGAACCAATGGGTCGTTTTAGTTAGAACGGGGCTTAGAAAGATTTGAAGAAGACTGGTCAGCGTGTCGAATGGGTTCATGTTCAAACGAGGGAGGAGGGAGTAAGGTAAGTCCCACCTTTCAGTCTTATGGTTTATCTTTAGTCATAGGCTTGAGTCATATCCAGCGTACTTTGACCTTTGATTCTAATTTGACACAAAGAACGGTAGATGATCGACCTTTGCGCGATAACGTTTGTTTTTTTACATTCCGCGTGACTTTTTGTTGTCCTGGTTTGAATCGTTGTCTAGCGCGGGTTTTCAATCCGGCTTCAGACAGACTGCTTGCCCTAAGCGAGACGTTGGTAGTTTGATCAAGTAAAAATGTTGAGGAATTGCCACTCGGGTTCCAGGGGCCATTAGGGATTACGTGGTGAGAGCTGAGCGGTGTGACCAGATTAATGGGCAGATTAGTTTCCAGTACTGCAGGGATTAGCATTGTGCAATTATTGGGAAGTTAGCGCCCACTTCCAGCCAGACGGACGCTATTTAACCTCTCGCCGTCCAGGTAGATTGAGACTACAGTTGAGCATACATTATGAGTCTCTGACTTAAATTGAGTTCCATGTTCCAGTTTTTATTTTGCTTTCTCTCGATTTTTATTTTTCCGTTAGAGGTCACAGTAAAGTAGTAGAGGGCATGTGATTTCTACTGAGCTTCTCATGTGGAGGAAGCTCCCGTTTCCGTCCTGAGCATGACAACACACAACACTAGTGTGCTTAGCATCGCTCATACCTGACATTTTCTTCCCCTCTCTAGGCACTGACTGGAACTGAAATGTTTTGATTTGTTTTGGTCGGACGAGCTGCTGTAATTTTAGGAGCTTGATTCTCAACAGACACTAGAGTTATTGTCTCACCATTTGGACATCAAAAGGCTTGCAAACTAAAAATGGAACAAAAGACTTTTCACAGCCAGTAAAATATTTAGAAAAGAATATGTGGATCTGTGTTTGTTTTCCCCAATTTGATGATATTTAACTTATCTAACTTATCTTAGTTTGTCTAAGAGGGTAATCTAAAACTTTTAGGGACTAACCAAATATAATGCTTTGTTTGTTTGTTGACTGAGCATTTTGCCTGGCCAAAGGCATTTCAGTGTGTTCTCAAATGTCATCATGTCCCTCTTTTGCTCTCCCTCAGGGACCCATCTCAAAGATGGCAGCCCCCGCCGGGTTCTAAGGCAGCCATGTTGGTGAAGGTGAACAGCATGAGCAGGAGCCAGCCCAGCCCGGCCCAGCAGCAGCCCCACCACAGCACCAAGGCCAACGCCTTCACCCTCCTTCCCTCCAGCGGGAAGCCCCCTGGGGCCCACGTCGCCTCCCCACAGAGCTATAAAACCGCCCCCACCGGTAAGATGGCCGCCGACCCTCGCCAGGCCAACCACCTGAGGAAGGCCAGCAATGGCAGCTTCTGCCTGGCCACCCCCGACTCGGCCCACCCCAGCCCTCTGCCTCACAGGTCTCAGACCAGCACCCCGCGGCCCGTCTCCCCTCAGTACGCGTCCACCGCCCCGCTCTACGATGAGCCCGTGTCGCAGTGTCCCATCTACGACGAGCCCCCTATAGACATGGAGGTGGAGGGGACCCACACGCCCAGCGGTCTGTCTTTGTCCCGCCTCACGCCCACGCAGAGCCTCCAGAAACCCAGGCTTCTCCAGCACCCTGGCTCTTCTTACTCGGCCTCCAGGCACAAGAGGAACCCGTCTGCTTCTGACTACAGCCCAGCTGGACTGGAGTGTATCAAGCACATGGTCAACGTGGACCCCAAGCAGGGGCACCTGTCCAGCTCTCCGGCCCCCACGCGCACTCCCTCCCCTACCTCCAGAGTGGACCCACTCCTGAGCCAGCCCCAGCCCCAGCCCCATGTCCAGGCCCAGCCCCACGTCCAGGCCCAGCCCCACGTCCAGGTCCAGGCCCAGTCCCACCCGCCAGTCCGGGGCCAGTCACGAGACAGGGAACCTGGCACGTCGGTGCCCAACACCCTGGAGAAGAAGCAGACATGGCGGGCCCTGGAGGCCACCGTGCAGAGAGCCATGGAGGCTCGCCACAGCAGGCAAAGCAGCCAGGCCTCGCAGGACTTCCCCAGCCCGCCCCCTCTGGCCACAGCCACCTATCAGGACTCTGGCTACTCCACAGGCCCTTCCCCCAGCCTGCGGAGGAAGAGCAGGAGGAGGGTGGGTGCAGGTGGCGGGGCAGGGGGCCGGCCGGGATCGGTGGGCAGCAGCGGGGAGCTGTGCGCTCTCAACGAGAGGCTGATGGCAGAGATGAGGGAGGTGGTGAGTCGCTCCAACACCATGAGGGAGGTGAGGGTTGGAGCGGACGCAGAGGTGGGGGAGAGGGGCCCCGTGCCCCGGACCCGCTCCCCGGTGGACTCCCTCCGCTGGTACGGAGCAGGAGGAGGAGGAGGAGGAGGAGGAGGCCCAGGACCAGTGCCAGGACCAGGGAGGTGCTCGTCTCGGGAGGACGTCGCCGCCGCAGGAGCAGCCCGTTCACTGAGCAGGGCAGGTCACCATGGCAACCCGACAGCGAGCGCACTGGAAATGCCCGGGAGGCAGAAGAGGACCTATGAGAAAGTAGACACCTTGGAGAAGAGTATCACCAGCCAGGCCAGCCTGTCTTCACCAGAGACCCCTGGACCCCCCTCACAGGTATGACCACCCGACTCCCCACAAGTCTGTGTGTGTGTATGTGTGTGTGTGTGTGTGTGTGTGTGTGTGTGTGTGTGTGTGTGTGTTTGTGGTAAGAATGATAAAGTGTTGACAATGACTAAATACACCTCAAATTCAATAGCCACGATTTCCTGTTAAGTCCTTAACTGTATGTCCATTGTAGTGTCGTTTGTCTACCTAAGATGGTGTGTTTATTTTGACTCATTGTTTTGTCTGAGAGTACTGGTCCTGATATTTTTCCAGGGCTACTTTCTGCTAGATTAGAAATAAACAGGTTTTACTGTTGAAGAATGAGGCCAAACTAATCTTCTGGGCACAAATATTTGGGTATCATAGGTTTTGTTTTTGCCTTGTTCCTTTTGAAACGCCACGTAGAGTTATTTTCCCAACACATGAAAGTTCCATCCCACATTTTGTTTACACCCAAAACAAAATGGTAGGGGACACCTACAAACGCATGTAAATGCACAGAAAAACACAGATTTGGCTATAGAGATTAATATCTTGTTGTTGGGAAGTCGATTTATTACTGCCGGTGCACGTGATTTGAGTTAAGGGAGCTGTTTGACTCCCAGAACAGTTACAGAAACTGAGTGTGTAGAGATGGGCTCCAGGAATGGCAACTTCTAATCTCCTAACTCCCTTCAACAGTATCACACCCACGCCGTTGTACGTTATGATGAACCTTTAGACTTGAGTTTCACGACTGATATGTCAGATTGAGCCGAGGTCTGTGCGATGGAAAACAAAGAACACATCAAATCTAAATCCAGATTACGTCTGTGAGAGTGGAGTGGTGGTCATTTTTGTTTTTGGAAACCAACTCACTCAGCTCAACATTCATATTCCGAATGCTCAGCTGATCTAAAAACATTGTATACCGTAGGAACGGCAAAAAGTGATCCACCGAATAATGCCCCAAAGCCCAGTGGGGTTTGAAGCTCGCCCTTCGTATGCCTGCAGTCACCCTGTGCCTGTGTGCCAGCTCCTTTCCTGGGCATCAGGCATGCACGCGGGGCTAGAGACTACCAGGACATGACGTCCACTAGTCAGGAAGGAGGGCCGCTGTGGCCCAGATGGCCAGGGCTTGGCAGGGAGACGTGCTGAACGAGGAAAGGGGGAATTGGTACCGAGAGAGTTCCGCATTAGTGTAGCAATCACAGTTAGGCTGTGCACTCGCCAAAGAAGGGAGAGTGGCCCCCTAAGCCTGTTCTGGAATGTTCTTCAGACTGATGCATTATGGAACACACACACACACACACACACACACACACAAACACTGTAGAAGTAGACAACACACTGCACACATTTAAAATTAACACATGCACTCAAGAAAATATGGTGTGCCTTCTCTGCCTCATAGGTTTTATGCTATTATTCTATGGATTCCATATTGAAGATTTTGAACTTTCTTTGGTGAAAAGCCTGTGGCCTCAGGTTCAAAGTCTGAGTTACAATAATAGTCCTTTCACAGTGCAATACACCTCACAGGGAATGGTTTTGAAGTCTGGTTTTAAGGACTTGTATACTTGCCAGCTCTTTATTTCAATATTATCTTTATAAAATGGAATACCAGTGAATGACCACAATGTCGCAGTGAATCTGTGAGTTCTTTGTCTAAAATAGAAAGGGAAGTGTTCAGAGGTATGACTCCTACAGGACAGCAGTTACAGCGGACCCCGGTTGTATTTGATCTCTCTAATTGACCCCGGCCTGCCGCCCGTTTATGACCGCCGACTCCCTCTGACCGTAAAGGCACAGCACCCCAGCCAAACCACGGCGATCTGCTTCATTTGATGGAGGAAACCTGAATCTAAAGCCCAGACGCTTTGGCACACTTCAACGGTTACGTCATGCCCGCATTGAGTCGATATGCTGAAATGTTGTTTTTATCGTTCAGATAGTAAATTCCTACTTCAAATTGGCCCGGGTTTCTTGTTGTTCCTGGCTGAAGCTGGAGAACTGGTCTTCGCTGTGAGGGACACAGGGGGCCTTCTCACGGGCAGAGCCCTCGTTATGCATCTGGAGGAGGTCCTTGTGGGGAGACTTGAGACATGCATGCAGGGTTTGGCTGGAGGTCGGTGGGTTGGAGCGGAGCGGAGGCAGGGCCTGCTCTCTCTGGTCACCTGCTCTGGAGTCCAAGGTCCATGTGGATATTTGGAGATTTTCTTTATGCAGTTCCTTTCCTGGCTTTAGTAAATGAAGTGCCCCCCCCCCCCCTCCCAAGCTTTTGCACTGCAGAGAGAGCAGTGCGGAGCTGGGGAAAGACAGTCCAGCACACTCGCTAAAGACACTGCAGCTATAGAGATACGGTACAAGTACATACCTCTGCTGCACTGACGCACCCGTTTCCCTCCTCTCTCACCTCCTCCTCCCTCTCTCTGTTTTTCTTGCTCTCCCTTGTTTCCCTTTTTCCACCTCTTATCTTTTCTCTGTCTCCTCTGCTGTAGGCGGGGACCCTCGAGCTGCAGGCTCAGTTGGACAGCAGGAAGAAAGGGATGGTGGACGGGCGGTCTGGGTCGCTGGGCCCCCACCGCCCTGTCACTCTCGACAGCCGAGAAGGAGGCGACGGGGGTGGAGGAGGAGGAGGAGGAGCAGGAGGAGGAGGAGGAAGCAGCTCCGCCTACCAGCTCTCCTACGCGAGTCTGCGCCAGCCGCCGCCGCCGGACACGGGCATGGAGGACTGGGCCAGCAAACACCTGAACATGCACACCCAGGGCCTGTTCCGCCGGCGCGTGTCCATTGCCAACATGCTGTCGTGGAACCGCGGCTCCATCAAGAAGCCCATGCTGGTGACCAGCGACCGCGCCGTGCGGAAGGAGGCCTGCGAGATGTTCAAGCTGGTGCAGGCCTACATGGGAGACCGGCCCTCGCGGCTGGACCGCCGGCACGCCGCCCTGCTCATCGTCACCAAGTGCTGGGGCATGCAGGGGCTGAGGGACGAGCTGTACGTGCAGCTGGTGAGGCAGACCACAGGGAACACCAGCCCCAAGAGCCTGGCCGCGGGCTGGGAGCTGATGGCTGTCAGCCTGGCCTTCTTTGCTCCCTCGCCCAAGTTCCGGTGCTATCTGGAGGGCTACATCCAAAGGCATACGGAGCCAGCCAACGATAAGAAACGTGAGTCTCTCACTGAGCAACAGGGTGGGTCACCTTTCTCTCTTTCTTTCCTGTTTTTTGTATGTGTTGTCAATGGATGCTTTCATTTGCACTTGTTTGCGTTTTCACTCCTCTCTTCCCCTGTTTGTTTGCACAATTTCTATGTAATTTAATAACGTTAGTGTGGGCAATAAAAGATGAAGGCCTGATAGTTTGGCTGAAACCCAAAACATCATGGTCATGGTAGTCTGATGGTTTTTTTTCCCCACACTGTTGACCCGATGACGTTTTCTCCTTTCTAGTTACTCAGTTCATCTTGGAACAGCAAGAGATGAAGCTGAAGAAGAACCGAAAGAAGAGAAAACAGAACACAGACGAAGAAGAAGGTAAAAATATATTTCTCTCCGGCCCGTAAAGAAAGAAATTACTTTCTCAGGACTGTGTGGGGTATTTTCCAGGAAAAAGATCATCAAAGTTGTCTGTTTGACAGAGTAGAAAAGGAACGGTGGACGGAATATATCATGTTTTCCTCCTCTGCTCACTTGCTTTCTTGATGTCAGAAATAAAAGGAAACACCACTAATCAAACATATGGTACCCGTCAGAGTGAATACTTGGATGAAAAGTCTTGTGTGTTGTCATTTTTCCCCGATAACCATACAGGCTCATGATGCTCTTTTTAGGAACAATGAATGTTTTTCACAAATAGGAGGATTAGGAAAAAATATGTAGGATGAGAATTTCAGGACTCTCACATGGCCACAATGAACGCACTATACGGTCGGTCCCACATTGCATGTCTATGAACCATTTAAGAAAAGCCTACTCACCAGCACACGCTCTCATTAGGGAAACCCACATGGCCAGCGCTGATGATGTCATCAACGAAGAACACACTCGCACTGTAGCAGTGACCACACTGGCGGTCGCACACATTGCACATCAATGGCCCTGACACAATGCTACAGGCTGACCAACTGAAGTGACTAACCAGAAGGCCACGAGGAGAGCGTCCTCTGCACGTTAGTGACTAACTCAGCCAGACTAGAACATAAAAAATGACTTCAGGGAAAGGGGATGTTGCTCACCATGCCACCAGGCCAACCACCAAAGAAAGTACGACATCCATCCACAAAAACAGCATAATGAGAGCTGCTGTTTCTGGGATGGAGAGGTTGAAATGGTGGTGGTGGTGGGGTTGCGCGTGCGTGACTGCGTGCCTGACTGCAGCTGTGAGTAGATGGGGTTGGAGTGGTGTGGTTGAAATGAAGGCCCATGGCGCTGCTTGGCTTGGCCAGGCCTTGGCTTTAAACTGGACTCTTTAGGACTGAGATGGGCAGAGCTTGGCAAACACTATGACAGGTTTGGAGAAGCCTCCATGTCTAAGCTCACCTAAACATGTACAGTAAACAAGACTAGACTGAAGTTGTCTGCTACATAGCATTCAAAACCCTAAAGCTATTGTTAGCATAGTCTTAGCCCATCTGTTGACAGGTGTAAAACTCATTCTCAATCTGGAGATGTACACTCAATTTCCTAATGGGGGTGGATTTCACCTGGGCTTTGGTTGCTTTGTTGTTGTTTCTATGCCATTTTAATATGGACCACCACTAGCGCACAAACTCCTTTCTCTCGCTAACAGGGGAAGAACAAAGCCCCCCATTTGAGCTGGTCTCTCAATAATGAACAACTAAAAAGCTAGGAGCCCTGGGAAAACCGGTGTGTTTTCTCAAGGATCAAGAGGGAATTATCGTTAGGATCTCTCTAATTAGCCATAATTATAGTTAAACTCTTGGCAGATTAACAAGTGTTGTGAACATCGAGGGAAGTCACCTGGTTGCTATAAATCCTGGGGCTTTGGGATGAGGGAGCATTCTGGAATGGATGTTTTTCATTGCAGCGCGAGGTTCTCCATCTGGAACTGTCTCAAGCACCTGAGAGAGACAAGGGCCCGTGAAGGAGAATCGACCCCGTGGGGGTGATTGAGCACATCGGAGAGGAAGTGGGGACTGGAGTTTAGGGGAAACTTTAGTAACTATGGATATAAAAGATGGTTGGGATGGTCTGCTGTTGCTTTTTTTTTTAGACAGGGTCTTGTGAATTGGAATTTCTCACAGGATTTGAGAGCCCAGTTTACTTCCATAACGACAGGTAATGGTGAACAGGTCGTGTTACCGTTTGATGTTTCATACACCTCCGAACAGAACAGAATCCTTCTGATGTCTTTCACTCCAGAAATGGGCCCATGCCTAGGCATAGAAGGCAGGTAGCGGGCAAGTCTCTCTCTCCTGGCCTCCTGTGGCCTACATGTCTGCTGATGAATCACCTGGAACAGGATGCGGAGGATGGCTCCTGTCTCTAAAGCTTTTGTTCAACAGTAGTAAATCGTCCCCCAGCCTGACAGTTCAGACAGGCATGCTCTAATCCCCCATATGCCAGAGTCCCACAGTCAACATGTCTCTCCAATTACCCCAGCCTGTCCCACACTATCTGACATCTGTGGGAAACGCAAATTGCTTGCTCTCGTTACAGCGAGGGGTTTTAACACTTTATGTACGCACTTCTATGTCAAATGAAACTTAATATTTTCCCTTGTTATTTTAGCTGGAAAGATATGGCGCACAAATGACTTTTTTTTCCCCTGTGCAATTGGGTGTCAGAGTTTTAATCCTTACAGTTTGTCTGTTTTTTTTTTTCTTTCACCCGTCAGGTCTACCTATTAGCACATATGCCAAGTTCTGCTATCGCAAGTTGCAGAAGGTTGCCATCACCGGAGGCAAAAAGGTAAGGGATTTGATTTCTTTTCTTTTTTTTAACAGAGCTACTGCAATACAAATTGTCAAAAAAGCATTTGGCCTCCATTGACTCCTTTAAATAACTACAGTATAATCAAGGCTTAACACATTTAGAGAGGATGGATCAAGGATCTGAAAAAAAACCCAGTCAAAACAAACAAGGATACAGTCACACACTTACATATAATTATATAGACACAGTCAGAGTCAGTCACAGCTCCCTTTTAAATATGCAGGTATATATTTAGTCAGCAGCAGACACAACTATGAGTCATTTCACAGTCTGAGACGTTCATTCACCCTGTCTCCTCTCCTCCCCCGGCCTCAGGGTCTTCGCAAGCCCACCGTGGAGGAGATCGACCACAGCAGGCGGGCCATTGTGACTCCCTCGCTGTTCGGCAGCTCCCTGGAGGAGGTGATGGAGCGGCAGAGCGAGCTCTTCCCAGACAGGAAACTGCCCTGGGTTCAGGTGCAGCTCTCTCAGTATGTGCTGGCCTTGGGAGGGGCCCAGACTGAGGGCATCTTCAGGTGAGACTAATCAACTGACAGCTTGGGGGGGGGGCTTTATTGTGTTTGTGTTTGTCTGTGTTTGTGTATGCATGCATACAGTATATATATACACTGTGTATACGTCTCGGTGGGTGGTCTCTTGAAGTTGTGCACTTGACAGCTGACTTATCCTGTGTATATTATATGAGAGATAAAGCAGAGCAAACAATAGTCTAAGCCCAGTATTGCTTCGGAAACAAATACTGTTTTGTTTTCATTTTATACTAGAATATATATTTACATTTCGGTTTTAAGCCGGGTTTAGAGACACAAAGGTTGTACAATTCTGTGCCATTTAGTTGGTTGTGTGTTCTGTTAGCTAATTCAGTTTCCTGTTATTAGGATTTCTTCGGTTTCTCCTCTAAAAGTATGAAATGTTTTGGTAGAACAAAGTAAAGCCGTTCGGTTGAAATGGGCAATTCATTATTTCTGGTTAATATGATACCTGATTATTTGCTTGTTATAAAGCAATGCAAACAGGAAAATATGGCCAGATTTTTTGCTCATTGTCTGGGCATGACCATTGAACCTAAGAGAGGCCAAGGTTGAATAATGGAGGTAGGTGTCCCTCTAGTGGCCACATAGCCTAACTACAGTATGTTGTTTCTTCAGGGTGCCTGGTGACATTGACGAGGTAAATGCACTGAAGCTTCAGGTGGATCAGTGGAGAATCCCAGAGAACCTTTCAGACCCCAATGTCCCTGGTGAGTCTCAGTGTATGTTACTGTGTGCGCGAACGCCTGTGTATTGTTGTTTTTCTTCTGAACCTGACCCTGTTTCCTCATAACTCAGCCTCACTGATGAAGCTGTGGTATCGGGAGTTGGAGGAGCCCCTCATCCCAATGAACTTCTACAAGCAGTGTGTCAGTAACTATGACGACCCTGTGGCAGCCATTGCTGTGGTGCAATGCCTACCTGAGCTCAACAGGCTGGTGCTCTGCTACTTCATCAATTTCCTGCAGGTTATTAACTTCACATTCAGATACATTTTAAAAAACGATTATTTTATTATTTTCATCGATCATAAAAGGATAAGAAATGTATCGCTATCTCAAAGCTTTCCCCTCTTAACACCGTGTTTCCTATAGGTTTTTGCCCAGCCTGCCAACGTGTCGGTCACAAAAATGGACGTGAATAACCTTGCCATGGTGATGGCGCCGAACTGCCTCCGATGCCAGTCTGATGATCCGAGGATAATTTTCGAGAATACTCGCAAGGAGATGTCCTTCTTGAGAATGCTTATTGTTCACCTGGACACTAGCTTTATTGAGGGGGTTGTATAGACTTTCACAATCACGTAGACTACCCTATCAGATTAAACCTTTCAAATTAAAAGGTTCTATGATTATACAAAAAGTACACTGTCTCTGTGAAGAACACACTGGAAAAACATGGCGTATTGTTTCAGGCAATAAAACTTGAGATACAAAAAAACACACAAATAGGTTGACACGCTAACTTTAAAGGGCATGATACCCAGGACTGGCTGCCCAACTTTCTTATTTGAAGGGTAAAACACCTAGCCTAGGAATCATTGTATATTTTAATCCCAAAACTCTCAGTGATGGACAGTTACTTTTATTTCATTGTTGGAAATGTTTTGTAATCTAGTTTGTTCTAATCAAAGTTTTTTGTGTGTTTTTTTTTACTGCATGTGAATACAGATTTAAAAGTCAGTTTATTACTGAATGTGTAGTGCTACGCTATAATTGGATAACCAAGCTGTGTAAAATAGGATTACTGCAATATGTAGTTGTCAAAATTTATATTGGCACCTGAAACTGTCTAAGACTAACAAATCCACGGTTCGCCGCCTTATTTATATTGACTAAAAGCTATGTTGATGCCTATAATTTTTTCGGGCTGCTTATCTAGTTTCTTACAAGTGTGTTTGTGCACAAAGTAGTGTTTGTGTGTGCGTGATAAAGAAAGCCTTTAATGATTATTATGTACAAAAAAAATATGAAGAGAATGATAAAACAAAAGGTATATGATGTTTAATTAAAAAGCCAATGAGGTTTTAGTAGCTGCAAAAAGAACCTGCAGTTGCAACAAATTGCCATATTGTTCATGTTACAAGACAAGAGTAGCATTATCACCGGAACTATTTTATACACTGTGCAGAGCTGTCATTTCAAAGCAAAAAAATTGGACTTGTTTTAGAATTTTTGGCAACAGAGCCTAATGCAAAACAATCCGCTCAATTCAGTATGTTAAAGGTCATAATCCAAAACATTGAACTAAACACATAACAGTGTTATTAGTTTGTGTTCTGCCCCTAGTTTGTTCTCTGTTTTCATATGTTTATTTTTGTTGTTCCTTTGTAGTGTGTATAGTGTTTGGCTCAGGTTTATAACGCGGGTGTAGTATTGGACAGCTGCTCTTGTCTCCTCGGACTTAAACAATTATTATTATAATGTTGGCTCCTATATAATGACAGAGTATTGCTCAGCTGTCAAGGACTCTTTGTGCCCTTTGTCAATGTAAATAAGTTGTTCTTGTAAATACTAATATCTTCTTGATTGTATTTTCAAATGATCCAGGGTAACGGTTAGGTTTCATGTTGTTCAAAAGATAAATATCATGTTTGTTTTTTTATTCTTGTTTCTCATTTCCCTATTGTAAGTGTCTGCCTGCTTTTTAAAATAGGACTCAAACCACTCTTCATATGTGTGTGTATGTTTGCTTACCCTGTTATCCTGTGGAATGATACATAAAAAATAAAGGTTTGTTTATAAACTGGCTGAGTTCTTGCGTTTAGGCAATATACCGCCTTTAAAGGAGCCATATTATGCACATTTTCAGGTTCATAACTTTATTTAGGAGTTGTACTAGAATAGTTTTACGCGTTTTAATGTTCAATAAACAATTTATTGTATCCGATCTGCACCTCTATTCACCCTCTATCTGAAACGCTCCGTTTTAGCGCCTGTCTCTTTAAGGCTCCCTCCCGACGAGCCCAGTTTTCTCTGATTGGTCAGCTGGCCAAACAGGGAATTTGCCCTCGCGCTTACCAAAACAGCGTTTTCACGACATGGCAAAACCACCCAGCCTCCGCTCTGACTGGCTCTGGTTGAGGGCATGCCAAACATTATTCAAATGTTTGACTTAGTGACGTTTATAAATTACGGAAGAAAACGCTGGACTATAAACAAGGCGTTTCAGGCAGTTCAGGAGCAGTGTTTTCTGTGAGAGAGAGTAGCTCCCCTTGGCTTGGACAATGGGCTTTGTAACTTTTTGGACCTTTCAGTGCACAAAAAGCTATATATAACATAGGCCTACTAAAGGAAAGGGAAAAACCCCAAAAAGCTAAATGTTTTAAGGTAGTCTATAATGATTCTTGAACTCGTACAAATCACATTACAACATAAGTATCACATAAGAAATTGACCATGCATGACAATACTGCATTTAATAATAATAAATAATTATAATAATTCATTTTATTTCGTTTTTAGCGCTTTTTTAGATACTCAAAGCGCTTTACACAAATTGGTCGCTTATTAATACCACAGAACGAACAATGAATCGACTGACAGCTATCAAACACTACACTCGGTCTGAGTGATACCACGGCAGCCAATTGGCGCCAGACTTGCTCACCCAACATATTACGACAGACTTGCACACACACATAAGACACACAGACCGACTCCAGTTGAATTGGCAGTGACTGGTCAGGGCACTGGTAGGAGGATGCGGCATGTTTTTTGATGGTGGGAGGAAACCTGAGTATCGATGATTTTTCTATTGATTTCATATCCATTGTAAATCACAGTGTGCCAAAATCATATTGCTATACACATTTTCATATGCTGCATATTTAAAACTATACAACCAGCACCAGGGACAATGTTGAAATTACTTACATGCTCCACGGTACCACCCCGGAGAACGTGGATTGTCAATATTCAACAAAAACAACTTTCGCCATCGAGTATGTTTGAAAACGCAATGTAATATGACGTTTGAAATGGTTTTTCAAATCTGCCCAAACGTCCCTAATAAATACATAACTAATTAAATTAAGAATTTACGGTGCCACATTGCTGCCACACATTTTTATTTATCTCTTTATAAAGAGATAATTATTTCGTTATAACGAGATAAATAAATAAAAAATGTGGAAAAAAAGAGAAAACATATTTTGCGTAAGACACTGTGAATGAACTTTATGAAAGTCTGCACATGCGTACTTTCTTGCAATTCAGTCTAACCGCGCCGGTGGTAGAGAACCCAACGGAGGAAATTAAACTGCGTGCGCTGCCTGAAGCCTGACCAAGAAACGGAGGCGGCAGAACAAGCACGAGAGGATTACACTGCACATTTTACATCAATTCAGAGATATAGTGACCGGAACAGAAGGTAAGGAAGTAAAAGAGCTTGCATTGTGTTCCAAACAGTAACTTCTGCGACATATTAGCACAATAAAGCCTTCTCCCGGTATTACGTTAGCTGTAGATTGTGATGCCGCATGTGGCTCTGCGTGATGGTTTTGAGTTCAAAACAAACGTAGGGTATGTTGCCCGACCGCTATCTCTTGAGTATTTTGTTATTTTATCGTTGACTGCTACTATTAGGGTTGTGGTTCTGTATGATTTTAGTTTTTTTTAAATAAGGTACAGTGATTCACAGTCAGACGTTTTAAGCCACGAACGTCCATGCCGCAAAGAGCTTACATTTCCGAAGAACAGAACTAGAGGAAGCAGGCCTAGGCAAGAGGCCCTGGCGCTCTCTGTGAATGATAGCTTGAGTAGCCAGTAAATTCTTTAAACCCGCCCCCTTATAGCCGTGCAACCAATAATCTTTTCCCGAATCACTGACGAACTAGTGTCATATCTTTAACATCCCTCCCACTGTTATAAAACCGATCGGACAATAAAATGTAAGCTACAGTAAATTAAAGTAGATTCAGCAAAGTACCTAGAAAATTAAATATTGGCCTTCTCTTGCTTTGCTTGAAATTGCAGTTCCACATTCCAGTCATTCACGTTTGGGTTAAAGTTGAAACCCATGGCGCGTGCTTTAATATCTTTAAATGTGAGAAATGTATGTTTTTTTATATCAGAATAAATTCTGTATAGTTTGAGACGTTAGTTGGGCTAATAACTCTCAGCATGGTTTAACGTAAGGTGTTTAGTCTAAAGATTTATTTTGTTTTGTGACCTTAGTCTGGAGATCTGTCATAAACAAGAGTATTATTGCGCTCTATTTGCGTCAGCGTTGTCGCGTTCGTTAACAATCCACGTTGTGCTCGGTAATAACAAAGAGAAACTACGTTTGATATGTACATGTAACGGTTTCCGAATCTGAGATTATTCATTTTTTTTAAATAATAATTGTTAATTGTTATACTCCAGTATGATCCATGTGTGTGTGTGAATGGTTAGAACAACTAATTTCTGAGACCATTGCCATGTCTCCCATTGTTTCAATACTTGGGATCGCCAGACCAGAAAGCACGTGGGTTGCCAAGTAGTGTGAAGATATCCGGCGAGGTTGCATAGAAAATGGATTATGCTCAAACGTTCTCCCCTAAGGTGAGTTAGCCTAACCAGGCCGAATATATTATGATTACTTATGTCGTGATAACGTGATTGTTTAGTCGGCCCTGTGTATCTGTATCGTTATTGCTTTTTCGGATGTAGGAATGAATCGGATTCTAAACCCCGCTGCAGGTGCTCTAAGACGATCTGTGTTGAAGGAAATGTATATTTTGTCAATGGAGACTTTTTTGTCTTCCACCGTCATTAGTTTTTTATGCAAATATGTCATTCCCATTCAAGAACATAGGGTATTGCCACTATTCATTCTTTTACACTATTCGCATATGCTAATGATTTTTTTTTTTATTAAATACAATTGTTACTATTTATTCTCATGTTGCATCCATGTAACTTTTGGTCTGCTACAGGACACCGTGAGGGGAAATCATAAAGACCATAGCATTTTCTGGCCCAGTTAACATACAGTGCCAGCCTTTTCTTGCCATAAGGCGATGACAACTTTGACTGAAAAACCTCACAGGATGTGCAAGCTATTTATCCTCCCCAACCCTTAGCTTCTTCCTTTATTTTTTCCCTTGGCAGTAATAGCCTAGCTCCAGTCTTATGAAATCCCCTTTTTAGTCACCGACATTTGAGATTCTGTCACACAAATGTCCTCCCCTACAAATCATTGTTGATCCTTATTTAACCAATGCTAAAACTAAGTTGACAGACATGTTTGAATCTAAACCTTTATAGTTTATCATAATATGTGCTGCTGTGTAATATAAGATATTGGTATCGAGCTCTCTCAATCTCATTACATTTGGGCCTGTGGGTGTGTGGGTTGTTCTGTCTGTTGACGGTCCACTTAAGTGGAGGTCCATTAGGATAGTAAGTTGACCACGCAGCCTATTTGTCTTCTGTGTTTTAGGAGGAAGGGCTGGATGTGGACAGAATGAGTAAGATCCCTCCTAACAGAAGAGGGATAACATTTGAGGTGGGAGCTCAGCTTGAAGCAAGAGACAGCCTGAAAAACTGGTGAGTCATGCTAGTTCTCTCTCTCTCTCTCTCTCTCTCTCTCCGTCTCTCCCTCTTTCTCTCTCTCTCTCTCTCTCCCTCTTACTCTCTCTCTCTCCCCCTCTTACTCTCTCTCTCCGTCTCTCCCTCTTACTCTCTCTCTCTCTCTCTCTCTCTCTCTCTCTCTCTCCGTCTCTCCCTCTTACTCTCTCTCTCTCTCTTCGTCTCTCTCTCTCTCTCTCTCTCTCCCTCCATTTCATGGTGTATAGCAGTGGCTCTCAACTGCTCTGGCCTTGAGACCCACATTTTCCCATAGACATCAAGTCGCAACCCACTTTTATAGAATTCAAACCAAGCAAATGTATTTCTCAAAAATAGGCAAGTGAAAACACATGTGCAATGTCATCATGCCCCTTTTTCTTCACTCTAGATTGTAAAATATGTGAGATAACGTTACATGCACCAGGGACATAGTTAATTTAAAGCTAGTTAGTGTAGTTGACGGTTGGCTTATGCAATGTAAAGTAAGTTGCACTGAGCTGAAGCTATTTTACATTGAATTGTTATTGTTAAATGATTGCTCTGTATTTGTCCACATTTTCGTGGTCATGCTAGTAGCATTGTTGAGTTTCACAGATAATTATTTTTGTTGAATTGTTACGTATGCTTCGCAAACAGACATTCATTTATCTAGAAGGGGTTGAATTCAAATGTAATAAGAATGTTTATCGAGTGATAAGAGAAATAAACATTTATTTATAATTAGCCATTTCCCACTGTTATTGTTATTGTCTTGTAGTAGCCCAACAGGGACGAGAAGTGAACCAGATTTCCCTAGTCGATTAACAACATATATTTAAAAATGTTTTGACCACACACTCTGCAACCCATTTAGAATGAGTCCGCTACCCATTTTTGGGTGGAGACCTACCAGTTTATTAACACTGGTGTAAAGTATGCACCCAACGATGCTCTCTCTCTCTCTCCCCCATGTCTTTGGATTTCTTTATTTTTTTTCTTTGCTACTTTTGTTGACACTTTCACTTCTACTCTGTGCCGGTCTTGGTGGCAACCTTGAATCCCTCACCCGATCTCAATATCGACTTTCCTGTTTTTTTACTCTTAAGGTATGCGGCCAACATAGAGAAGATTGACTACGATGACGAGAAGGTGCTGATCCACTACCGCCAGTGGAGCCACCGGTACGACGAGTGGTTCGACTGGACCAGCCCCTACCTGAGACCAGTGGAGAGGATCCAGCTGAGGCGCCAGGGGCTGCAGGAGGACGGTCCTGCGCCGGTAGGTTATGTACTGTACTATATTATACTATGCATTACACAATACACTCACTCTACTGAACATCTTTTTAGCTTATTTTGTTGTTTTTTAAGGAGTAACCAAGCGTTCCAAGTACCAGCTTTTATTTAATATTTTTAAATGATGCGCTCTGTTTGATTGACGAGACTGGAGCTTCTCTCGGTGGTGTTTAATTTACAGACTGAGAAATGGGAAGTGTTTTCATAATATTACGTTTATTGGTCTACTGATTTCATCGGATCTTCGCATTCACAAGGTCCTGATTCTATTTAGATTAGGGTCAATGATTCATAAGAATTAAATACATAATCTAAATCTCTCTCGTAAGAAATGTGTTAAAGCTGGGAATTGCATTTGGTAGTTTCTTTCTCCTAATATAGTAGATTAGTAAAAAGGAAAAAGAATGTAAACATAAGGCTAAAGCATTATGGTATTTTTACCAATTTTTATTTTTTTACCCTTTTACCCTGTCAATGGTAGTGTAGTGAGGAGTGATGGTCACAGACGGATCTCTGTATGTACTGTAACTCCAGCTTTCATGAGTATAAAGGCTACTCTATCTGCCAACTCGAGTGAAGCCACTAGGCTAAACATTTGCATACTGATTGGATCCGGGCAAGAACCGCAAAACATCAAGGCAATGCTTCGGATGAAAATATACATGTTGGTATAGTATTGAATCTCTATATTGCACAGTTTAAATAGGGCTCTGTTAAGTCCAGCCCTTCTCTTTTTTATGTTTGTATGCTTGATTTTAGATCCAAAATGCATCCAAACATTTATTCATGGAAATATGTATTTTTTTACCCAGCTTAAATATAATAACACATGCCCATGTCAGATTTGGAATAAAATGCAAAGTTTGGTTACTCTTTGAAATATGTTTATTATATCTATCTTGTAAAAATAATATTTTCAAAATACACATTTTAATCATTCAACATATGTATTTTAGCATGTTTGTTTAATAATTGTACTTGTACACTTCCACAGGGGTTTCATGTGAATGACAAGGTGCTGGCCAGTTGGTCAGATTGCCGCTTCTACCCCGCCAAGGTCTTGAGCGTCAATAAAGATGGTGAGGATATGTCATCACTGTTTGGATCTCTATTCTCTCTCTTTGACCCTTTTGAAGATACCAGTGTGCTGTAAATTGACTGCACTGATATGATCTCTTTGACATGTTTTCAGCATCTTATACGGTGAAGTTCTATGACGGAGTGGTCCAGACTGTCAAGGGAATCCACGTGAAGCCTTTTGTCGGCGAGGTAAACTTTATATTCTGCTGCTGGTTCTCGAAGGAGTTATGCTAATATGTCTCCCTGTGATGAGCTGGCCTGATATCTTGTGTTTCCTCCGTTTGTGAACAGAAAGGAGGAAGAGCGTCCAGGGGGAAGTCTCGGTCCGCGGACCGGAACGGCGCAAGGAACGGCGTGCCGAACGGTCGAGACAGGAGGCCCCCGGAGAACCGAGGGCCCAAGACCAAGAGAGCCAGACGCAGTACGTCGGACCAGGACGAGAACAGCAACACCGACGATGAAGACGAGTGGGAAGACGGTGAGGAGGAGGTGGTGGAGGAGGAGGAGGAGAAGACGACGACCCAGAAGAAGGATGGAGAGGGGGAGGGCAGCAAAGAGAGAGCACCCGTGGTAAAACAGGAAGACCGTTCATCACAGCAAGCAGGACAAAACAACCTCAGGGATCAAGCAAAAGAGAAGGTGCTCTCCAACGGAGTGAAGGGGGAAGAAGATAAAGGCGGCACAGAGGAGGTGTCCGAGTCGAACGGCGGGGAGAGTGGAGAATCGAAACAGACTGAAAATAAGCCATATACTGACTCACCGAGTGAGGTGACACAAACGGGACAAGTGCCTGTAACCATTACCACTGCCTTATCAAATGGTAAAGCAGAACAGACGCCAGCCAGCCAACCTGACGACTCGAAAGCCGCCGAGGTGGTGGTTCCTGCTCCCCCAGTGAAGGGTAAGACTAGGATCTGTCCGCAATAGTTTAAGGGAACATTGGCACACTCTTTGTTGGGCTTCAATGACAGACGTTATTATTATTATTATTAGTAAGTAATACGTGTTTTTTTTTTTACTTTCAGTCGTACGAAAACAAGGGTTCCACAACCCCAACAGATTCAGCAGGGAACCATGTGAGTACCTCTATAATCATTTTTAGTTGAACTGTTCTGTTATTCGTTGTCATATATGTTTTATGCTTATACTGCCCCCATCCTTTGCTTTTATCTCAGTGTACAGAGTCATCAAAAACCAGCCTCCCCCTGTCCTCTCCATCAACCTGGACCACAACCCCTTCAAGTGCAGTGCTCCTGGCTGTACCAAGTCTTTCCGCAAGGCCAAGCTACTTCACTACCACATGAAGTACTACCATGGAGAGGACCACCCTCCAGAGGAAGACGTCAGCCCCAGCAGGAGTGTCCAGACCAGGGCGTCAGAGAAGCAAACGGCTGCCGTGGACAGTCCAAAGAGAAGGCGAACCATCTCAGCCTCCACTCGTAAGTCATAGGCAGTGTGTGTGTCTGCTGTGGTCTAGAGAGTTCTATATACTATGATAGTGTGGCATGTGGTTACCTGGTGCAGCGCACTGCAACATAATTGTCACTGCTCTAAGAGAAAAAAGGAAAACACTTAACATTAGGATCACCACAATGGAAGACCTTGTATATAATTTATTTGTATTCCGAGAGCCAACTGTTTGTGAGACCTTTGTATATTATTGATTTGTATGTATTTGTATTTATTCCCAGACCCAGTAGTCCACAATGGTAATGGAGCTCCCCCATCGCCTCGCACAGAGGTAAAGGTTTCAGGTAGGCGTACGTCAGCACCCCCTTCTGTCAATACTCAGGGTCAGCAGCAGAGGGCGCTACTGCGTGAGAAGAGCAAAGAGAACCAGCTGGACAGAAATGGATGCCAGCTACAAGCAAAAGAGGGGGAGAAGAGTGGCTTCGACATAGGTTTGTGTGATGCGGGGGGAAAAATGGGAACTATAATAAAGATCAAAAGAGGATTATGTGCTGTGTTTAAAAATGTTATTTATTGCACGTTAGTCCATATGTGCAGTTTGATAAAACTGTAGTTAATGAGTCCCTTTTGGAAAGTGATTGCTGCAATATTTTATTTATTTTGTCAGTATTCCACTAACCTGAGATTTCTACTTATTCTTGGGACAGCACTGGTCAAAGATAAAGATAGACTAAAAGACAAGAAACTCAAAAACTTCCTTCAAATAAAACTGAAGAAAAGGAAGAAGAAAAAGAAGTCCAAGTCTGGTAAGAAGGCGACTCTCCCCATCTGCATGGCCCGCCCTGCGTCTCTATGCAATTGCATGTGCACCGCTACACTGTGAGCATGGCAAGGTCCTGTAGCATAAAGACTTCATTCACTCTCCTGGGTGTGGGGGGCCACAGGTTCTGTGTGAGGGTAGTCCTGCATCTGTTATTCTCCTCACTATATGACCTCCATTTATTTAACAATAGCTCCTTTCTTATTCGTCTTTAACACCAGCTTTTTACTTCCTGGAAAGTAAGTAGTGTGACTTACAATACCCTTGGTATTGCAATTGTATTTAATTATTTGCACCTCTGCATTGAGACCTTTATGCTCATCCTTTTTTTCTAAGATTATAGCACTGAGCCTTTATCTTAAATAATAAATAAATCATAAATACTTGATTGGTGTATTTAGCTTGCTCTAACAATTAGATTAGATCCAGAAGTCCCCCCCCCCCCCCCCCCCCCCATATGTTGGGGGAATCTACTGGTCATACATCATAATATGCCACAATGTATGAATCTGCGCGTTGATTGATCTGAATTTAGTGTTTATTGGACATATTGTTCAGATTGTGCCTATTTTTTCCGGCATTTCCAAAAGTTGATATTTTGTTTTGCGTCTGCTTCCCCCTCTTCCCTGCACTGACAGAGTACAGAGGTAGTGAGGAGAATATTGACATCTCAATATTGGGTCTCCAGTCCAAATTGAATTTGCCACACAAATTCCCCCTCTCACACAATCACAAGCCTGAGGCCTACCCACGCAGGCCCCGACCCAGCCAGTCAGAACAGATACATGGGAATGGTGGGTATCTGTGTCTGTGTGTGTGTGTGTGTGTACCTGGCTTCCCTCTTCCATTCTCTATGCTTGGAATCAATCCATCAGCCTGTTGTCAATTATACTTTACTCCTTGAATGGGCTTGCTCAATTTTATACACTGTGGCGTGACAATCCAATTAGGTTGAACTACTGCCACGTAAAAATTGGTTTTGTGGTTCATTGATTGAATCGAAACCACTGCTGCTATTGCTTGCTTGCTTTTGTACACGTAGCTGTTGTACTCTTATTTGCTCCCCAAAAATGTGTTTTCATATACGTATATATCTTTTTTTTTTCTTTTTTCTTTTTTTTTTGTTAATTGAAAACCTACTCCTGCGTAAATCTATTGTTTCCTTAGCTAAGCTCCTGCTGCGGATGTTCTTTGTCCTAGATGAGGATACCGTCAGTGATTGGTCCACTGACAGCTGTGGCTGGAGCGACGACGACTTTGGGGTGGAGGTAGATGTCACCACTCCACCCTTGAGTGGGGACTCCGTTGCCTTAGAAACAAGCGATCAGGAGATAGTGCGCTGCGTCTGTGAGGTGGAGGAGGAGAATGACTTTATGATACAGGTAAGGTGGTTAACGTTGCCCTAACTCGGTCCAATAGGTTGGCTGATGGACTTATAATTGCGTCTTGCATAAAATATGTGTTTGTCTTCCCAGTGTGAAGAGTGTCTGTGTTGGCAGCATGGCACCTGCATGGGCCTCCTGGAAGAGAATGTCCCTGACAAATATGCGTGCTACATTTGCAGAGATCCACCAGGTGAGATACCAGTAACGAAAACTATGTATCCAACTTCCAGGGTTCTTTTGAAAAACATTGTTATACTGAAATGCTGCCAATGCCCTTATTTGACTATCTGAACTGTTTAGACAATGTTGTCCACTGATTTAACTATTTAGAGTCACTATGAGGCTATTGTACAGCCCCCAAGATAAAGATTTTCACGTTTTCTTGTGACTCCCTTTAAAAGAATACAGCGTGAGTTCAATTCCTCCATGTGGTCTGTGTCCCAGGTAAGAGACAGAGCCTGCGCTACTGGTACGACCGCGATTGGCTGAGCAACGGTCACATGCACGGCCTGTCCTTCCTGCACGAGAACTACTCCCAACAGAACGCCAAGAAGATTGCTGCCACACACCAACTACTGGGGGATGTGCACCGCGTCGTGGAGGTCCTCAGTGGCCTCCAGCTCAAGATGAGCATCCTACAGTGAGTACAGGAGAGGTGTGGATGCAGGAAGAAAAACATACGAAATCTGAGAAAACCATTCAGAGATTTTTTTTTGTTTTCATAAAACAGATTTTTCACAAAACATAAAAGGTTATGTTATCTTGTTACTGAAATATTTAGGATTATTAGTATATTTAGGAAATAGGAAACTTTTTTTCGAAGGGTGAATGTCTCATTTAGAAACTTAATTCTGCAATTATGGTTTATAACAGAAATCCAATATATTCAAGCACTCGTTAAGTTATACGTGGTTATTTTGTGGGTTCTCACTTTTCCTTTTAATCGCCTCAGGAACCAGAACCACCCAGACCTGCATTTGTGGTGCCAGCCCTGGAAGTGCTCTGAGAAGCCCTGGAAGAGTTACGATTCCTGCCCCAGCACCAACGCCGCGCCGTCCCCCGCCGCCCCCGACGAGGACATAACCCGCGGCGAGGTGCTGATGTCCAACGCCCTGGAGAAGCTGAGCCAGGCCGCCACCTCCTCCTCTTCCTCCTCCTCTTCATCCTCTCCCTACCTGTCCTTCCAGGACTCGTACATTCTGAGCGAGCACTGCTACCAGAAGCCACGGGCCTACTACCCCGCGGTGGAGCAGAGGCTGGTGGTGGAGACGCGCCGCGGCTCCGAGCTGGAGGACAGCATGAGAAGCACAGAGGACTTGCTGGAGAGAGAGCAGCGCTACGGTGGGCTGCTGGAGACCAACAGGCCCAAAGCCCTCGGCTCTAGCAACAAGGTGAGCAGGGCCTGAACGTGCTCCTTGAAGTGTCTTTTCCTTTAGAAAGATGAAGGCTGGGCTTAAGTCATATCTACGTAGTGTACATTTTTACACGTAGAGGGTACAACAGTGGGCAAAATGATTGAGCTGTTATTTCTTATGAGCAGTTGTGAAGTGACCTGTGCATCCGTCTCTAGACGTCAAACGCTGGTCGGTGGGCGCAGGCAGAGGTGAAGCAGGAGGAGGGAGCAGTGTGCGGCGCTGGAGGACCCAAAGACTGCAGCGGTCAGCAGCAATGGCAGGTCAACCTGCTGGACCACATAGACACCGTCCAGGACGAGGTCAACCACAGGATGGATTTCATCGAGAGGGAGTTAGATGGTAAGACTTGATTAGAAAGATCTTCACTGCGCTTTTAAACTGTGACGTCGGTTCTTTAGTCGTACGCACTCATAAGGTAAGAGAACAGTGTTTCGACTAACAGTGGTGTTGTTTTTTTTCTCCTCAGTGTTGGAGAGCTGGCTGGATTACACTGGGGAGCTGGAGCCTCCGGAGCCTTTGGCCCGCCTGCCGCAGCTCAAGCATCGCATGAAGCAGCTGCTGTC
Source organism: Galaxias olidus (assembly GCA_026901105.3). Taxonomy (NCBI): domain Eukaryota; kingdom Metazoa; phylum Chordata; class Actinopteri; order Galaxiiformes; family Galaxiidae; genus Galaxias; species Galaxias olidus. Next base: position 64,413 of record JAPMUY010002133.1, on the reverse strand, counting down.
AGAGCTGAGCAAGGTGCAGCAGATTGCCCTGTGCTGCTCCACATGAGGGCACCAGAGAGCGTGGCTGGCCACAGCTTCTGCAATCAGAAGACAGGGATATGCAGACCATGCCGAAAGTCCAGCGCTGGGGCGGACGTTCGTTGGTCGATGGTTTAGTATAAGTGATGTCAAAAGCACTTATGTACAGATTGATTTTGGTGGCTCATGAAGCGTGATGTTAGGTAATGTTCTTTCCTGGAAAAAATAGGCCTCTAAGGTGTATGTGGAAAGTACACCACCTTTTAGACATTAATCATCTATCTAGCATTTACTATATGAATGTCTATGGAAAGTACGCAAACTATCATGCTAAAACAGAAACAAACTGTTAACATACGATTAATTTGAAACAAAATGGTAAACTGGGTGGGTGATTGTTTTAGGGTTTTTGCATTGACACATGTATGAAGGCCTTTGACTGAGCAAATGTTAGAGATTCTCCTGCTTTTCTCAGTGATATGTTGCTTTGAACTGTTTCGGATCAACACGCAACATCTAAAATGGCCCTCTTCAACTTTGTTGAAATTAGCAATCCTTTCTTGAAGTAACATTATATGGGTTTTGATTGCCCCCCATTGCATTTACCTTTCCTTGTAAGTCATATGTTTGCAGATGTGTACAGAGCACAACGCTGCAATATTATATTCCTAAGTAATGGCACTGTACAAGTAACTGCTTTAGTAAGATTTATTCCTTGTTTAACCTATTCAAAATTGCAATGCAATGACTGGTATAAAGGGTTTGTTTCATTATACACTGTGAAGTTACTTTGGCCAGAAGCAAGCCGTGTAACTTGCCAGTTGTTATTTTAGACTCTTTGGACAGTGATGAGTGAATTTTTCTTTTTCTTTTTTTTATGTTTTAATGGTTATGTTTGTTCTGTAATTTTCCTAAGAATCTTATTATATTATCAGGTTCCCTTTGTATTACCAATGCTCCTGCAATGCCGTCTCTGTAGCATATGACTATGATTCTCTATATACTATATGTGGACTTGAACCTTGTAATGAACCTAGCATCTTGTAATCTGTTGTCCGTGACAAGTTTTTGACTTATATGTATATTTTCTTTCCTGTAGGTTTTTGTTTTACTCATTTATTTGCAATATTTTGTATTCTGTGTATATACATTATTCAAAAAGGATGCTTTATCTGGGATCTTTGTATTGAAAATAATTATCTTAATTTTCTCCCAAAGGAAAGTACTGATACTATACATGTCTGGCTGTAAACAGATGTCAGGAAACACTGCAAACAGAAATGCTGGAACATAAATAAACTCTTACATTGTTATAGCTTATTAATTATGTGGGCTTGTTTCATTGTCAAAGATATTGCTTCTGTTGGATGAAACAAAATAGTGGCAGATATAACCGACAGAAATGCCGGTGTAGGCACACATTGTAATGAACGCCTGAAATGGAAGAACGGGAATGTTTTTAACTATATAGGTCCACTAAAATGCAGCTGTCATATCTGTACTTTGTTTGCAGTTCAACCGCCTTTGTGGTGAGTGATGCTGACCTCCCTTTTGATTTGTACAGCTGGAATTGGAGCTTGACTTTATAAGCAACGGTTGTCTCAGAGTTTGATGTAACATACTTTTAGCACGGCCGATTGTGCCCATGTTCAATCAGATTGACATGAACCTTTTTCCGTTCTAAACTCTTAATCTCTTTGGAAGTAGGTCAACATAATGATGGGAAAGAGCAAATGATAAATCGGCCCCTGTCCCAAGAACGCTTTCGGAGTTAAGTTTTTGGACAGCATCTTTACAAACCTCTTGGGGGCGTTAGATTATCTGTATTGGCTGTTCGCGTGTCCTCCGTAATGTCGGACGCAATGTGTAGTTCCGCCCAGTGAGTGACATCGAAATACTCGCTGCGAAAAGAAGCAGGCAAAGCAGGGAGAGCGTGCAGTTTCTAAATTCGTTGTGTTTAACCGAAATCTCAGTAGGGTTTGACTTCACTCGAAAAGACACTTCATTTTTTTCAGCGGTATGTATGAATTTACGTTTCTAAAAGGTTATTTTGTAATTTACCGAATTTGCTACAGATGTGGCCGATGCTACCGGAGAAGATCCAAGCTCGCATTATTTTCTATGCCTAACCATATTTTCATTAGTCCCAGTACCCTTAATTGTCTTCTGTTGCATTTATTAAATAACATGAACATAGAAAGACAAACTGTCGATCAGGTTTCTGACTTTTTCGAAACATCAAAGATAGTCGTAGGCCTGATAACCATTTGACACAGAAGTGGTCGTGAGAAGGTGCGTGCGAGAACTGCAGTTGGCGATGCGTGCGTCGTTACTTTCTAGCCCTATAATTTCATTTTGTTGGCCCGCTCTTCGCGTTCACTGTATTTTCTGGGCTGTAGGATGAAAGATCATTGAGCATACACAAGTTGAATGCTTACCGATTTTCAATTTCTGTGTGCACTTTAAGCCAACAATTATAATCAACAATTAGATGGCTGTTGGTTCTTTAAAATTATTTAGAAAATAGATAAAGCAGGCTACCTATCCAGTCATTCACGAATCTGAAGATATCGGATTATCTTTTGGGCCAAGTTTGTAATGGGCCTGCAAGGAGAGTACCGAGCATAGTCGGAATAGCTCTGTTCTAGTGAGAGAAAAAAACCTCTGTTTGCCTCAATTAGTTATAAATACAGACCGCTATTTTTAGCACTGCATTCATTATTTGGTCAATCTTTTCAAATCATACAAGTATAGTATAGCTGTACGCGACATGTTCACATATTTCATTGTGGTACCGTTTAACGAGAGGACATTGTTCAGTCACCTAAACGCAAAGGTCACACAGGTGGAAGTTGGACTGGGCAGCAGGTGTTCTAATTCCGGTGATACGTTTCCTACGCAACTTGAACAACGGCTGAGTTTACATTACAAACACTGACATGTTTGTATTTTTTATCATTCCCAACGGTGGTTCCAATTACAGACTGACAAACTATTTACTGATAATATTTTTAACAACTTAGACTATAAAACGAAAAACAAAGTTTAGTTTACAGATGGTTCAAAGTTTGTGGTTGAAACACAAAATTGTAAATTGTATTTTAAGTGATCTATCAGTGCCTACCAACTGCAGGAAGTGTCAGGAATTCTGAAAGGTTGATTATTAGCTTAGCTGTTTCTACTTTGAGAGTTAGTGGAAGTGTCCTGTACATACAGAATCAATGCTGAAACTATATCCAGTGTGTTGTCTTGAAAATTTAAATTTGGTCTTTCAGATATTAATTATACATCTGTGGATAAATACGTCCCACGTTACTCAGGTTTATGGTCACATAATATAATCATAATATATATCACATAAAAGACCTGTTATGGGATACTCATTCCTCACAGATTGTACATACCCCTTTGCTTGCGATGTTTACTTGATGTCTCCAACATGAGTTGTCGAGGGAGGCCAAGAAAAAGATGTAAGGAAGGTTTTTTTTTAAAGAGCAGTCATAGTTGACAACTGAGGAGCCTATGGGGATAGATGATGGAGATGTCTGAGATTTTGTGAAAGGGACTTGTGAGAGATGGTTGTCATGGATTGGTGTTGCGGGGCGGGGGGGGGGGGGGGGATTTTAATTAGTTTAAGCTGGGGGTGCTGACAGTAAGGCAGTCTTGCAGTCACTCAGCATCACCTCAGCATCCCTGTCAGTCACTGCTGGAGGCCCATTCAGAGCCCTGAGGAGCACAGGAGGGAAAGGTGCTTGACTTTGTATTCATCCCACCCCCACAAGTGTGTCAACCACAATTGAAACGTTAGTTATGTTACACAATATACTTATTTTTAAGTTGCTTCGCATGTGGGTACCTGAAGAATATTGTCATGACTACCACATGTTGTTGTTTGGATGTTATTCACATTGCATTAGGCATCTTCATTGCCACAACCTCTCCTCTGTGCCCTGTAGCTGAGCTGGTCTGATATTGTAATCGAGCTGGGCCTGTAATACAAGCCCTGCAAGATGTAGCCGTTCGTACACAGGCCTTTAGCAGGTTGAACCTTTCAGAGGAATAAGCTGATGCAAACAGGACCCTAGTATATCCAAGTGTGTAAATACTTGTCTAAATTAACTTCAAAACTTTACAACTGGGTCCTATGGTATAGCTTCAGTTGATTGACATCCTTTTTATCCCACAAGCTTTGTCTAAGCCTTCAGTGACAGTTCCTGGCTATTTTTGGTGGCCTTTATCTATCACATTTCCCCTCAAGCTTCCTACCTGCTTGGCCTCCTAATTTAACACTCTGTAGACAGATACCAGGTTCGATTGTATCTCTTTGGTCATCTGAACCTCCCTTAAGACAGGCTGTCACCATCTGCTTTGTCTGCGGCAACAGTGATGTCCAGTCCACGGGCTTGTCAGACACACCAATCTGTTGGATCATACCTTTGGGGGAGGGACAGGTCTGTCTGTCTGTCTGTCTGTCTGTCTGTCTGTCTCTCTCTCTCTCTCTGTCCCTCTCTCTCTCGCTCTCTCTGTCCCTCTCTCTTTCTCTCTCTGTCTCTGTCCCTCTTTCTCTCTCTCTGTCCCTCTCTTTCTCTGTGTCTCTCTCTCTGTTTTCTTTGTCAGCGTCAGCAACACTAGCAGCAGGTGGTGAGGGAGGGCGAGCAGCACAGGTGGCTGGCTTGTTGATCCATGGAGATGGAAACCGTCCAAGCTGGACCTCGAGACACCCTGGGCTGTCCTTCACCGCCGGGATTCAGTTATTATCAACACACCTTGCGTGTCTGCACGTGGACAAACACACCACTGCAATGAAGTGGGGAAAAGCCTGCACACGGACAGAGCACTGTGTTAAAGGAAAAGCAACATAGAAGGGTTTTCTATAGAGGTTCATGATTTAGTAAATACTGTTTTTCCCGGTGTGGTCCTGTTTACCTTGGTCTGTTGTTACATACGAGTCCCTCTCCTTCTATGAGTCCCTTCGGGGGACACCGGGCCTTGCTAACATACCTCAGCCTGAGAGAGAGAGGACGTATAGTTGTATCGTTTCAGGGACAGCTCAATAAGGGTTGGAAATATGGTCAGGCTGGCTTACCCTCTCTCTGCGAGAAGGGCCTATAAAGGGTGCATATTTACCAGCCATTGTACTAGAAAAGGCCGCACAATTGTTTTGTATTGGGATTGTTTTAGTAGTCTGGAAGGTGGCAGGATGGCAAAATGGTTGTAATTGCGACCGAGCAAATGGAGAATACGATGCACTCGCTTGAGGGGCCTCCCTGGACCGCGTTTTCTGAAAGACGCAGCTAAGTGCTAAGCGTAGAGGGGAACACGGAACAAACAAACATCCAACACTCATTTACTGAGTGAATGGCACTCAGGGAAATTGGGGCCGCGCTGGAGTGTGTGAAGCTCACCACTGAGCTGTGACCTCAATGGGCTTCATAATGTGGAGGTGAGATGCATTTGAGGAAGAAACAGGAAATTGGAGAATTGCGTCTTTTTTATGGTTGCCAGATGTAGCCCACTACTCTGCGCGATGCCCGTGACGATAGGGAACTTAGGGCAGTCCCAGAGCATGTTATAATAAATAGTATTAGCAAAGGCCGGGTAGGACTAACTCCACAATCCTTTCCGTGACCTGCCTTTTCAGGGATGTATGTGTGTGCAACCGTTTTCATGAGTGAATCTTTGTATATAGTAGCTGAGCTGTTTTGATTGGTTGAATGAGTGGATTGGTCTTTATGTAAATTACAGTGAAAAGGTCATTTGGTATCCATGGTATCGGCGCCTGGGCTCGATGATCCATGGGGGCGGGAGAAGGCAGGGGGGTTGACGGCCCCCCTGTGGTTGCCAAGGACACAGCCGACCTCCACGGCGACGGAGAGAGAAAGGCGCCAGCCAGTCAGCTCTGTTATGTGAGCATCCACCTGACTGTGTCCGGTTGGGAAATTGAGTTGCCGATGATCAGTTATTGTGTAACCTCCATTCTAACTACTGGGATGGTTCTAGAGCAAGATAGTGGTTAATGTCTTGACAGTGCACCTCGCAGCTCACTAGGGGAGAAGTAAGCTCTGTAGACATCCAGTGTTAACCTAAACCAGCACCGAATGCCCCATCCACATTCATTAGCAGATAGGCCATCAAGTCTTTTCCTATCTCGCCTCGGGATCTAGCCTGTTAGGTCGAATCTTTGCTATCTCTGGAGTTGTTGTTGTTGGCTGCTGACGTGCTGTGGTCCCGGTGGCCTGGCCGAGAGCTGCTGACCTTCTGGCTCCCTCATCCATCTACAGGCCTGCCTGCCTGCCTGACTGGGTCCTGGAGGCCCTGCACTTGTCACAGCTTAAACCCCGTCCCCTGGAGTAGGTGGGTCCTGACCCAACTGTGATGCGACAAACCCAGCCACTTCCAACACCTTGTGTGCACGCGCTTGCTCTTGGCCTCGCTTTACCCCCATTCCCCTATCCTCTCCGTGCGAGTGAGAAGCCTTGGGAACCCCGCCCCCTACATATAGACAACCAGCCAGGCAGGCAAGTGAGCTGCTAGCCTAGCGTAGCAGGGTGAGTGAGCGAGCACTGGCAGGCAAGCAGGTCCTCCATTAGCGGCGATGAGTGCAGGGCCGACAGGCTGGCCCATTCACCTTATTTATAGCAGGAGAGGAGCAAGCGGAGCATGGCCAGTGGCAAGTCGTTCGGCTAGACTCACACCTCTCCCTGGCCTGACTTATACCACACAAAGGCAGATGTATCAGTGGTTGGACATCTTTTTTTCCATTTATTGTGGTATGTTGTTGGTTTTTCTTTTTTACTTGGGCAATGTTTCCCACGTAGATCATAATATTGGCCCAGAGGGTCTGCAATATATATAAATGCCTTCTGTTGTCAAGCCCACCCGTGTGTGAGGAACGTTTTTGCTTTTAGCAAGACAGAGAGCGGGAGAGTTAGAGAAAGAGAATTAACAGCGCTTCTAAGAATCAAATCCCTTTCACCCAAAAGGCGCCGTAAGAAGTGATACGCAGCTTAGCGCCCGGACCGGTCCATGACTTATGTATACAGACGGAAATAGACCAGGGGCTGAATGAGAGAGGCGGTAGTCGTGTTGGAGGAACATGAAATCTGGCGAACACGCGGAATATTGCGTAGCAGGCAGACACCATGTCACGGCTGCACATGAACCATTGTTGGTACTTATGCGTCCGCGTTCGATTTAACGGTTAAATGAAGTTTCCATTCTGCTGCGCCGCAAAACCACTTCCAAAGGGGAACGTGCACTGTGGGTCTTGGGGTAGCCTGATATTAGTGCCATAAATCTGGCCTTCAGTTCCCTACAGAAACGGTGGCAAATAATTATTTGAGACTTGAGGCGCGTGTGAACGCTAAGGTTAGCGCCTTTGTGGGATCTGTGTTGTGTGTTGGATGGGTAGGGAAGCCTGCTGATGGTGCCAACCGATATGAGCCCTTAAATCAATATGAGAAAATGCCTATTTTTTTTATCTCATTAGACCATTAGCAGATAAAGAGGTCTTTCAAAGAAATAGCGCAATTCTTTAGAAGCCTCTTTGAGATAGATAAGAGTTGAGCCTTGAAGTGTCTGTCTTTTTTAAGTGCATCTCGCCGTGGCGCTAACGCAGTATCAATATGTGATGCTGGGCCTGTTTTCTTGTGAACGTGACTCGGGTTGTCCCTTACTACAGGGGAGGGGGGTGTGTGTGTGGGTGGGTGGGTGGGTGGGGGGGGGGGGGGGGGGTGTCTCCTGTTGGCAGCCTGATAAGCACAGAGTCTGCTGCATGCCAATTAAACTCTTCCTCTCTCTCTCTTTCTCTGTCTTGCCCCGCTCTTTAACAAACAAACACTCCTACATAAACTTGTAAAATGTCATTTGAGTGATGGTGTTAGTCTGTCGTAGTCATGAATAGCCATAACAATCAAAAAAGAAGGAATAACTGTATAAGGAAACGAGGGGGGAGGGACATGAGCCATATTTCTGGACAGTTCAGAAAACAGATGCTTGGCATATTCTCTGAAGCGAGAGAGGGGGAATGAGACCCAGATACTTAGAATTAAAATGAGAAAGACACACAACAAGGTCAAATGTCTCCACCCCTTTCTCAAGCACTCGATGTTCAGTGAAGAGTGTGTGTGTGTGTGTGTGTGTGTGTGTGTGTGGGGGGGGGGGGGGGGGGGGGGGGGGGGTCTGCACTTAATATTCATCCAGTGTACCAAACATAATAGCTTGGATTATGATTTTTTATTTATTTATTGTGAAGTGTGCGTGAGAGAGTCCACTTGTGAAAATGCACAGAGATTAAGAGGTTGATTATTATATGAGTTGATTAGACCTGGGAGAGACAAGCAAGGGCTGTATTGTTCAACGATTTAAGGAGCTGATTGTTTATTAGCACGTAGCCTGTTCCTAAAATAGCATCAAGACTAACGGTAGAACCGCTGCTTTTCTGAAGGACTCTCTTTGAATGTTGATATGATCGATTCTGCATGTCACAGGTCGTTGTGTGTGTGTGTGTGTGTGTGTGTGTGTGTGTGTGTGTGAGAGAAGGGGAGGGAGAGGTGACTAGAAGAGAGCAGCGATTGTGTGGCGGTATCAGGAGCTCTGGCGTGCGAGCGTCCCCAGGAGAACACTGTGTTCTGATTAGGACTAGACTGTAATTAAGGGGACTGCTCGTGTGAGTAGGGACCCCTCTTCCAGCCTGTACTGCCCGCGAAAAAAACGGATCCCAGCCAAGACAGAACCCTTCCAGGCTCTTCGGGCTGTCCCATCTGATCCAGCCTGTCCTCTCGTCCTTCCCTGACACCATCCCGGGCCCTGAGCCTTCTGAGTTGGACCAGAACATAAGGGTTCTATTTTCCCATCCTATTAATGTCCTGACATCAGGAAGGGGGGAAGTCTGTGAAACTAAGAGCTTTTTCCTTCTATAATTCTATTACCGAATGGTTTTGGGTTAGAGGAATCATCTGGAACTGAGCCCCCATCACGGTTCCTCAAAACAGAATTGAACTCTACAGGGGATTATAGCCTATAGACTACAACACCGACGGCGCTTCTCACTTAGGCGTTGTAAATGGTGGGATCGTTAAAGGGAAGCAGGGGACACCAAGGCACAGGGAAGTTTGTAGTGAGTGACACGTTGACGTTAAGAATAGGCTACAGGCATGTCTCCTTCCTGGGGGCGAGGGGTGTCCCTCGACAACGGTCCCGGGGTTTGAAGCAGCTCACTGAGGAAGACTTGTGAAGAAGAGCAGACGTGGCAACAAAAGGAAGCATCAATGGGAGGCAGGGAAAAGAATTTCTGGAATTTGGTGTGGCCCATTTGTGTTTTGTTGTTTTCATTGCTCACTCAGGCAAACCGCCTCAGACAAGCAGACCGCTTGCTGTTCTGTAATTGGGACTTGGAAGTGTTTCCAAAGGCATTGACTGAAAGCAGGCTTCTGCATAGCATGGAGCTCCAACCAGACTAGCTTTCTTTTAGCTATTGACCCTGCTGGCAGAAATAGCGTCTGCTCCAGTATACTGATGATGCTGATGAGGTCAGATCCCGGGATGGGTCAGTTCAGGTGACCTCACCGCGAGGGAGGCTAATTGAGGGCTGCCATGGCGACGGGAAGAAAGGCATAGTAAGCGTCAACATTGTGACTGGCCGTTATTTATCTTTATCACCCATGGCAACACAGTGACTTGGGGGAGGGTTGCCGCGATGGCGTTCGGCCTGACTTTTTCAGATGGCTGACGTCCATGTGGTCTGAAAGCAAGGTCGATGGAGGGTCACAGTGACGATGATGATGATGATGATGAGGAGGAGGAGCTGGCCACGGTTGACATGAGTTTGTCTTGGGGGACTTACTTGGAGAGAGTCCACGCCGTTCTACCAGGTGACCCTTTTCCATCACGCTGCCTCCCAGACAGGCTCTCCCAAGGTGAGATATAGAAGGATTGACGGAGTGAGAGCCAGGGCAGAGGGAGAGGGAAGGGGAGGGCTGCAAGGAAGGATGTGATGTCTTCATCAATCATCCAGCGCTCGCTGCTGTCCGGGCGGCTACAGGACACCCTTTTGTCTTTCTGTGTGCGTCTGCTACTGAAGTAAAGAAAGACTTCTCCACAGACAGCTATAGGCTATTACCTTTTGTCCAAATGGAAATTGCTGATGTTGTTTCACTAGTTAAGAGATGGATTATTCTAACAAATGTTGATATTTTGATTCTCTATGTAGTATAATTCAATATAGTGAACTTTGTGTTCACTTGAGGATAGTTGGTTTTGAAAAACCTGACCTTTTTGCTAGCCGAGCAAATTAGGGCTCATGTGGATTTGCTCTGACATGATGAGCCTGATCTCCACTGCTGTTTCTCCCCACAGTCCAGTCCCAAGCATCTGTGCTATGGTGGGCTGTGCACTGCTGTGGCGATGACTGGTGTGAGATCGTGTGCCTGTCTACTTGTTTCATACTTTCCACAAACACAGTTCATCAGATTAATACACATTCTGCAAATTGCTCCCCCTCATAACTAGGCCAGATTGACTTGTTACATAGTGTCAGCTGTTTCAAGCTATCCACCCAACCCCCCATTGTCAACCACGTTAATAGCACAGTCCGGGCAGCGCTAGCTACATCGAGAGGAATTCAACACGGCCACCACTACTATTTTCATCGTCAAAGCCAGATTGCCCCCTTAATACAGTATCCAAACCAAACCGAACAGCTCCCTGCGTAGCCTTGCACTTGGACCTGCTGAGATCACAGGGGGCAGTGAAAAGCAGACGTTTCAGCCTCTCTTTTCCTCTCCAATAATGTGTTCCTCCCATTCCTGCCTCGATCTGCTCTCCATGTCTTTTCCGGCGCACATCTGTCCCTCGAGGCCCGCCTCGCTTAGAATAAACACCGCCAGCGTTGTCTCTATGGCAACAGCTGCTTGTGCGCGGCGGTACTGTACAGAAGGAAGGCAGTTAGAGAGGGAGATGATGTGTCTGTGTTCTCTCAAATTACCGGAGACCAGGTTTTGGTGAAGAGGGAGAAGACGTGTGAGAGGGCCTTCGAAGAGGACGTGTCACAGTCCACTGCCGAAACCAAAGTGACACCCCTGGGGAGAGGTCCGGTTGTCCGGGTAACCTGGAGTGGGTCAGTGGCGTTTAGGTGCAAAATCAAGCCTGTCACTCTGTATTTTGGGTTTAAGCCTAGCCTGACCCCCTCTCCATGGGAGCTGTGTTAGCCGATTAGCTGGCCACGGTCACAGTATAGGCCTTTGCTTTCTTTACTCTTTCTGTGGCAGCCTAAGGAAGTGTTGGATTGATTCGGCCGACATACTCAATCTGCTCAAGCACGCAGAATATTTGTTTTTCTTATTTACTCGCTGCTTGTCTAAATATTATTTAGTTCACCTTGAGCCGGATTTGTCAGCGGGATTTGCAGGGGCCACTTTCAGTTAAATCCCACACTTAAGTACTTCCGATGTTTGAAATACATACTTTTTGCTTGTTGCTGTTTCAGGTAATATGAGGATTGTGTTTTTTTTTTGCTTTCTTCCATGCTGTTTTGTGTTGTTGTCGTCGCTGTTTCCGTGAAAGTTAGCTACCAAGTAGACATGGCTCTCTTGTAGTGTCTTTTAATCTTTAACTAGAGCCTGTCCATGCCTCAGTGACTCACTAACATGTCTACTAGACACAAACGGCCACATGGAATCTTGCTGACTCCAACTGGTGTTATGTCATCACTGGGGCCTGCATTCGGTAGGTTGAGCTGCCCAAAGACAATGCTAACCCAACCTTGAAGGTTATCTGATACCAGCCCTCAAGGTCATTAGAGGCGGGCCGAGACACAGGAAGTGATTGTGTCAGTGAACTCCTATTGGCTTCCAGTCTTCTCAGTGATATTTTACATAGAAATCCTGTGTTTTTATACATTTTCAGTGTTATGTATAGTACACATAATACACACATTTGAAATCATAATGTCCACTAGGGGTACGCTAATCACTGTTTCTGTTGCCCACCTTTTTACCTGTTGTAAGCATTCTCCTACACGAATCTCAGTTTAGATACCATCTGCTGTTGTGTGTAAAGTGAGCCTGTCTCCTAGGCAGCGAGGTAACACAACACCGCTTACTGTCCTCACCTTGAGCCGACATGTGGTAGGCTGAAGGAGAACGGGCCAGGGTGGGTGGCACCTCCGCGTCACTGCCCCGTCATTATTTGCAGGGACAAACGGACCAGGGGGCAAAACAAACGAGGTGGGCTTAGGGTGGCTAACTGGCGTGTGTGTGCGTGTGTGTGTGCGTGTGCGTGTGCGTGTGTGTGTGCATATGACAGAGGTGACCTTTTACTCGAGAATGGATGGAGAGAATGCCCTTCAACCCCCCGACTTAGTCCCTGTGCCTCATCACATGCAGGTCACAGCAGCTGGAGCCTGAGTGGAAAATAGAGTGACTGAACAGAGCCTAGAGAGAGAAAGCCAGGGATACCCAGTGGAAGAGGGGGGGGGGGGGGGAGTGATTGCGTGAGTTAGTGTGTGACATCATGTTTTACCACAGTGCGAGACAGAGAGTTCTGTATACATTCAAGGGTCTTCTTCTGTGATGAATTGTTTCTGTGACGAGTCACTGTTTGGATGAAAATTATCGATTCTTTAATTCCACGCCCATAAAGCACCTTTGAAACAGATACAATGGAAATTCAATTGAGCTCCCCAGGGAAACAACTGCCTTCTTCTTCATCATCCCGCACTAATGGATCAATCAGTGTGGTGGGTGGGTATTACCTGCTCCCTTTATGAGCGAGACTCCCCGCAGCTGACAGGGATGTAAACACATTGTCCAGCTGCCGTGGGTTTCTCAGTAGATGGGTGCGCTGCTCTGCGAGAGACAGAGAGACTGAAAACAGTGCGTGACGAGCACATCTCGTTCCCCGTGCGTCCGCGAGCGTACTCCGGACGTCACTCGTGGTTTCGCGCGTGCCCGACGCTCCAGGCTCTTCATTTTTTGTTTGTTTCTCTCTCCCTGCTTTCTCCTCTCAGAGTGGTTTCGAGTGAGGAAGATGGACGAGTTACAGGACGTGCAGCTGACCGAGATCAAGCCCCTGCTGAACAATAAGGTGAGGAGATCGGATGACGAGCGCCTACAAGGGGGCGGCCTAGACTAGAGGGCACAAAGACACACGCATCATGCACTCTGAACTGAACGTGCACTCCGAGGGGTGCAGGCCAGTAAACATGCTAATGCACAGGAATGCACATGCCAGTGCATTGTTCATCAAAGTGAATTATTCATAATATCTGCTACACACTGGAGAGGAAAGTGAAGAAAGCAAAAGGGAGTCAATATGAAAAGCAAGGGCTGGGGATAGAGTCAGACGAGGAGGGAGAGAGAGAGAGGGAGGGAGAGAGAGGGAGAGAGAGGGAGAGAGAGGGAGAGGGAGGGAGGGAGGGAGGGAGAGAATGAAAAGCAGTGGGAGGAAGAAGAGAGTGAGAGATCAAAGGAGAAGCCTGCATAAACTTGCCTGCTTGAAGATTTTTCTTTCCATAGAGAGGGAAGGAAAATACGAGAGAGGAAAGGAGGATGGAGCGAATAGTAGACGCGGCGGGGGGGGGGGGGGGGCGCTGTAAGATCAAAGCTTTTTCTCTGGCGCTTCTCAAGGGCCTGCTCCGTCCTCGTGGAGCATCTTCTCTGCATGTAAAATGACCCCCATTTACTCAGCAGTTTGGTGCTCTGGTCCTCCCATGTCGCAGACACTTGGGGGGCTCTTCTGCCTAAGGCGTCAGGCAGTTGATACGGTATGAATGCCTGAGCTGGGAGGGATCATGTCTCCTAAGCGCTTGATAGGCAGCTTGGGTGACTGGCTGGTTCCCTTGCTGTCTTACTGATGAAGCAGGTGTCCTCAGATGTAGCCAGGTGGGAGCAGCGTGATCTCATCTGAATGCATGAGAGTAGAGCTGACCTGTCACTCCACCTAGTGGCCACTTCATTAACAAGGCATTTCGGAAGGTGGTGGGGAAACAAGGTCACTTCCTGATAGCCAACCTTTTTGTCCCTGTATCTTCATCTGCTATGGGTTTGAGAATAGCCTGCGCGTTGTGGTGAATAGTCCGCAAGTGCACAGCCATACAGGGACCACAGTGGCATTTCTTTTAGCATCTGTAGTGAATAAGACTAGAAAAAACGCGTTATTTATATAACAACTCTTGTCATAATATTCTCTCTGTTCTTTATTTCAGAATTCACGCAATTTCCAGGACTTTGACTGTCAGGTGAGTGTGTCCATGTACAGCTTATGTATTGTTAGGAGTCTAATTTTGTAATGGCTGACTAAGAAGGTGTGTAAGTTGATTGGATGGCACATAAATACTGTACAAAATGGCTTGCAATTAGAACAGAGCTGCTGCTTGTGTGCAGAGACATCATGCACCCAATTGTTTTGAAGGGGCATGGTTTCACAACTCCGTTTACTGTATGCCACTTTAGCGTAATACTATGGATCTGATTTCAAACCATTGTCTCAAACAATTGAGGGGGCATGTGAGTGATGTGAGGTCAGTGTGAATGGGCACGGCGCCTCTGCTTTTGTGTATACAGTATATCCTTTGTGTTCTAATAAGTGTGAGTGAATGGGCATTGTTGGCACCAGAAATCCTTATAACCATGTTGTGTCTGTCTGGCTTTGTAAAGAATGGATTGAAACCTAAAAAGCATTTTGAAACTGATCTGGTTTGTGTAACTTGTTTGTTTGTCTCGTGAGAGCATTAGTGGTGACTGGAGGATCACCCTGCCTATGGGCCTAAGATCTGGTAAGTCTCCTGGGTGTACTTCCGCTCCTGGGCTTTTTATACAGCATTAAGAGCAGACTAGGCAGGCCACGTATCGTTGGATCAACACGTACTGCCATTGTTTCCTTGACCCGAAGTATAATATCCTGGACTACACAGTTATTTGAATCTTGTAACCTTTTACCTGCCGTTTGTTTTGGTTTATACCAACCAAATGTTGGTCGATCGTTGGTAATCTCTTTTACGTGGTCCAGAACAGTGCTTTGATCCCTTGTACGAGGAAAAGTACGATTCTGCCTCTTACGTTTCGATGTATGCTGGTTAAACATTTTACTGGCAAGTGTTTCCGTAGTATAGACTGTGTAACGCGGTGTTTCAGGCCAGCTCGGGCTGTGTTCTGTTTACGGTCTGCGTCTTAATAGCCCTGCCGTGGAGCTGGGATCACACTGCTCGTCGTAGCTCATTAAGCAACGCTGCCCTCTGGCCCCGGGAGCCAGCGCCGAAGCCAATAACAGCCGGTCTCTGTCACACCCATTACACCGCCAAGTCCCCGCAGAGCGTTCCTACCTCCCGCCAACGCCGCCAGCACGCAGAAACACTTCTTCTTCTGGTTCACCGCTCCCTATCGATTAGCTACTCTCCGTCATTATTTTGAGCCTCGTCGTTTTATCATAGCGGAGCCAATGAGACGGGGAGTAGTGGAAGTAGGGTGAGAAGCTGGCTGGCAGAATCTGGATGGTGGAAGAACAGAACTCGTGTCCGAAAGGTTTCTTTGTGGGGGGGTATGATCTAAAAATAGCGCTGTGGGTGGTATGGGCAGTGGGCACTGGCCTACATTCAGTGGAACATTGGTCCAAATCCCTCTCAAGTGTATCATTTCATGGCAGATGAGCTAGGGAGCTGTAGGGGGACGTGTGGCTTGCAATTCTTAGCCTCTGGGGTCTGCAAGGACAGTCTGTCGGTGTCGGGAAGAGGAGTGGCTCTCCTCCAGACTGCCTGGAAAGGGTTAACTTTACATCTTGGAGCCTGAGACTTGCTGCATTGACGGCTGATCCCCGCATCCCTTCTTGGGCTAAATATAGCCGCTGCAGGTTGTGGAGTAAGCATGCTCAGTGGAGCCGGGACAGTGCATGTTCACCTCCATGTGGTCCCACCCCCCACACCCACCCTGCCCTTCGCATTCCGACGCTCACCACGAGGCTGTGCTGACATCACTTCCTGTTCTCCTCACTCTTTTCTCTGCCTGATAGGCCTGAGGCCTGAGTCACGTGTGGATACAGAGACATTGACAGACACACTCAGCACACCAGCTAGTTTGGAGGGTTGATTTATCTAGCTTATTCCATTTACTCGCTCCCTCACACGCTCCTCCTCATTCGTTCCATCCTTCTGTGTGACAGTCTAGTATCCAGCGGGGGTGTTCTAGGCGATACCAGCGCTCCCACTAGAGGCCCTCCACAGTCACTGCTGCGTCGTCATGAGCCCACTCCTCTTTGTTAGTGGAAGGAGGAAGTGGGAGGAGGCATAGGGTGGAGTGTGACCTAGGAGGGGGGGGGGGGTCTGCGTCAGCATCCCCCCCACCCTTGAGAAGCTCTGCTCCACACCCAAATGATAAGCAGGATGGTATTTGCAGGTCTTCTTAAGTACCTAGTCTGTGACAACAAAAGCTGAGTTCAGGCTAAAATCCCTTTCGGAGACACTGAGATGTTGAAAAGCGGAGCGCATGTTCAGTACGATGACCTAGTGTGTGCTTTAGACAATGTCAGTAAGCTTGAAGGATGTCAAAATCTTTCTTTTCATTTCAAATGTCGATTAGTTTCAAAGAGGAAGGTTAAGACCTCTAAGACTGTTGTGTTGGCTATAACACAGTGCATTGCTTTGTGTTGCTGTCGTTTAGTCAGTCCAGTTGAGCATATCTGGAGAAATGAAGACATAAGTATGTTGACTATTTATTTTTGGTTTTCATGTTTATAATGATAACATTGACAAGGTATTGCTTTATTGCACCATTAAATTGTATACCCTAAATATACAATGCTATTTTATATTATTATTTAGATTAATTCGTACCCGCAGAGCTTGCTCATATGCACTGTACAGATATGCTACTGTTTCTATGCGGTGACCTTGAGTGTCCTGAAAGGCGGCCATTACTACTATCAATGGACCGTCCCATCAGGTGATCTTACCACTCAGACTTATTTGACCTTGATACAGGAAATACATTTTCTTAGTTCCGGGTCTGAACCGAATGGCCGGCTCTTTTCTACCTCACTGTTGGGACTGCAAGTCATCCCTGCAGATGCCTTCACTGTCTTAAGTTGCCCAGGAGAGGGCGCCATAACGCCACTTTTATGCAGCATACCAACCTTTTTTGTGTTAGAATGTCTTTTTCTGGTGACTTTTGCAGAGATTACAAACCCTGTCTGAATTACCTGGAGATTGTGACGGAAGTTAAAACAGTGCCGTGAGAAGTTCATCAGTGTCCTTCAAAAAAACGGATGTCAAATTTTCTTCTTGTACTTTTTTGTACTGATTCTTTCTGTTTATCCGTAGGACTGCTAGGATATTAGGGATATTAAATGTATGATAGTATGAATCTAAGTATTACTGATCAAGAGGTGACTTGATGGAAAAATCCACATTAATTCTCAGCCCAGGCCTTATCAAAGCAGATGAGTTCACTAACAATGTGTGTGAGATGTCATTTGGGCAATCTATTTACGGTTAAAACCAGTCTTTTGATGTAGGCCATTGCATAAAATGCCTCCCTTAATGTCTGTCATTATGCTGGCCTTGTCAACCTAACAACAGGACAGCTAGTAGCAACATTGAAGGAGAAACATTATCTGAATTACTTAACACAACCTAGTTTGTTTGGTGCACCAGATGGAGGTCGATGGGGGACCAATAGAATCTCTCTTATTCTAGAGCTCCACCCATTCAACACCTTTGATAGGCTACCCCGTCCGTCACACAGCGCAGAAAACCTTGTGTCAGCTGAGCACCATGAATCTCCCCACCCAGCAAACATCAGTTGCTGCTCACTGCAGAACTATAGGAAGCAATAACGAGTGGACAATCTCTACACAATCAGCATCATAGGAACAGGGAAAGTGGGGGGGGGGGTCTCACGTTTACCTCAAACGTCACGAAGACAAAATGTTAGGCAGTCTAAAAATGTTGTGCTGCTTACGTGTTTTTAATTTGAATTGTAAATGTGTCAATTTCAATCTGCAAGAAACGACACCAGTGTGGCCCGTATACAATTTCCCTACAGTGTGTTTTAAATCTATTCACAAATATGGACCTGAAACCAAGACGATAATGCGCGTGGCGAGCCAATAGTGAGCACCCGAGGGGAATCGGCAGCCGTAGTGCTGATGCAGAACGCCACCCAGGTTCAGTGGTCAAAGTCAGCCTCCTGCTCTCCTCTCCTCTCCCCCGTGTCACTTTATCAGCCTCTGTGTGACGTCACAACTCTCTGCCTGTCTCCTGGGCTCGGCCTGCACCCCCTCCTCCCTCCCCCATCCATTTTCTCTCCCCTCTGTTCTCCTCTAATCCCGCCCTCCTTTGCCCACCTGACCCGCTGCAATCCAATTAGAAGCAGCCCCTGCTGGATGTGCAGACGCACTGTGCTTACCAAGCGCTAACTGCAGTCTCATCCCCCCCCTTTTCTCTCCCTCTCTTTCTCTCTTTCTCCTTCTCCCGCTCTCATCCATCCCCCTACGTGCCATTCAGAATCCTCTCCTCCCTCTGCCTCTGTGTGTCTGTCTTTCTCTCCCCGTCTTCCCTCTTGCTACTCATCCAGCTCGCCGCCCCCAAAGCCCCGCTTCTTCTCCTCTGTGTGGAAGTGCGGCTAGCCCTTGTTTTCTTCTCTCTCTCTCTTTGCTCTCTACCCCCTGCGCCACACCCCTCCCTCTCCTACCCTCCCTCCCTCCCTCTGCGTGGAGGTTCTTGAAAGCTCCCCCAGCAGCACTCACAAACGCCTCCTCTCCTGCGTGGGAACCATGTCCGCTGTCCTGGACCTGGAGCAGATTGCCTGCCACGGGAATGGAGTGGTGAGTGGCGTCACGGCGGACACACCCCGCGCCGCGGCTCTGCGGGAGCTATTGTTGTTTTGTTTTCTCTCTCTCTCTCTCTCTCTCTCTCTCTCTCTCTCTCCCGGAGCCCGGTGAGGAGACAGTGCGACGGGAGGACTCCCCGGTACGCCTGCCACCTCCAGTCACACGGCTCAGCCGCTGAGCCCGTTTGTTCTCCGGGCAGGGCGGTAGTGTGAACGTTCCTCGTGGACGCGTGATCGTTTTGGTGCATGTGTGCGTGCGTTCTTAGCCGTGTTCAATGTTTTTCACTCTGTGCAGCTGTATTCAGTTATATGTGAATATAACAGTTGTGTGTGTGTTGGTCAGCACAGCCTGGTGCAGCAGTGCATTCTAATGTGATGGTATAAAAGATGCATGTGTTTTAAAAGTCTCTGAAGACGAGAACCAGATTCGTGAGATGCATGTTGCCGTGTGCATCCATGTTGCTCTATTTTTGTATAATTGGAAAGGGTGCTAACGGACTTGGTTGTGTGTGTGTGTGTGTGTGTGTGTGTGTGTGTGCGTGCATGACTGATTTAGCACAGATCTCTCATGTCGCTACAACATGGCAACAATAAGAACTCACACAACTGCTAGAGACAAAGAGTCTGTATAGTCCTACCAGGGGTTTAATTGTTGGTTATAACATTCAGTCGCATGGACTGTGTATATGTGTTTAGTGTCTGTGTGTATGCGTACTTTAGTAAGCAGTAATTGTGCCCCCCCCCCCTCCCACTCACACACCCAGTAGGCCAGCGAGAGTCTGACTGTGCAAAAGGGTAACAGTTGTAGCCATTGCAGTGCTCTCTCCCGTCTCTCTCTCCCTGTATTCTTCCTACAAACCAGCAGCCCCGCCCCAAGTGTTTGCTTCTGAGGCTTATGGTGTGTGTGTGTGTGTGTGTGTGAGTAAAGGGAGTGATGATGGGAAACCGAGCGTGTGCTCAGCTCGTAGATCAATACAAGCCTTAGAGAATGACGAGAGTGTGAAGGCTGAATCCTGCACCCTTACTCCAGCGCTCTCCTTCCTCACCGGCCCTTTCTTTTCTTTCCTTCTTTCTTCTCTTTCATTTGTGTTGTGTGGTCTGCAGGAAAGCCAGACCTACACCTCTTCTCAGCACTCCTCTCCTCTCCCTTGTGCCCCCCTCACCCTCCTTTTGCCCTCGTCTCTCACTTTCATGCTCTACTTCCTTTCATCCTCGTTTTCTCTCGTCTCTTGTACTCCAGTCTCTCTATCTGTATTCCACATGTTCTGTTATCCATCCTCTCTTGCTTATCTGTCCTCTAATTTCCTGGCCCCCGAATTTCATCAATATTTGCCTGTGTGCGAATGTGTGCATGTGTTTGCCGTGGATGTTTACACTGTTCTGGTGTAGCAATCCTCCCGTTGTTTGTCCTTGAATCTGTCCTTCGTAAACTCTTCCTCAAAGTCCGCAGCGTTCAAAATCTTAAGGCCTCATTCGGTGACTGAAGTGCTCTCATGCGGTTTCCTGTTGACATCCTAAACAGCTACAGGTGCTCGTTCCCTTTGAGTTATTTTAACAACGGTGGAGCAGACATCCCATCAGTCAGGATAGATGAAACCATTTATGTACTTGAACTCCGTTCCAATCAAGTCTGAGACAGAAATACTGCTGCTTTGTCCTTGAGAATTAACCTTCATCCCCTCCTGGGAGATTGTGACACAGATCATGTTTAGAAATTCCTTCAGCAGCAAGCCAGAACGGCGTTCTATGTGCTGTTGCTGGGAACCGTGTGCAAAAGGTGTTCTGTTTTTCTCCACAGAGAAGAGCGTTCTCTCTCTATTATTAATGACCAGCGGGCCTTAAGACAAGGCCCACTCCACTATGGGCCCCAAACTGCTTGCTCTCTCTCTCTCTCTCTCTCTCTCTCTCTCTCTCTCTCTCTCTCTCTCTCTCTCTCTCTCTCTCTCTCTCTCTCTCTCTCTCTCTCTCTCTCTCTCTCTCTCTCTCTCTCTCAGTCTCTCCGAGACACATATATACACACTCCGGTACGCAGTGGCAAGGCATGCCGACCTTGTAGGATGCATCAGTGGTGTGTGTGACGTCAGCAGATGCTTGTGTCACGAGCCTAGAGGTAAAGGGAGTGGTCTAAGTAAAGTTTGGGACGCGGCCAGGCTCTGACAATGCCCGTCTCTCCATGCATTACATCGCTAGAAATTCCTTTATTCCAAGATGGAGCTGGCATGGAGTTACGGGAAGCTAAGAATTTATGTTGTGTTATCGAATAGGCCTAATTTCCCCTACTTGGCTGAATCATCTGGCAGGGTCCCGGACTAGCACTTTAGGTTCCAACTGATTATCTGGGATTGATTCAAATCTTTTAACCAATTTATGGCCCTTTTCTGTGGCTTTGGCTGTGGCTGATTTCAGAGGCTTTGATGTGTCTCCTTTATTAACCAAGAGAAGGAGAGAGGGGGCAATATGGAGAGGGTGAAAGGCTTTTTCAGGGCTTTGAATTTTAATGCAGTTCCCCCTGCGGAGGCTGCTTTGAGAGGAGGCAATGACTCTTGGATTTTTTGCGCAGTCATACTTATGGGAGTGCTGCATGTTAGGACCTTGGAGAAAATAAGCCTCTCTCTTCCAGATTGTTTAGAGCTCTCTCTCTCTCTCTCTCTCTCTCTCTCTCCTTGTTTCCTTTGAGGACAGGAAGCCCTTTGTTTTAATTAAGTTTGTGCACCATCACACAGATCCTATCCCTCCATTTTTGAAGTTCAGTACCAAACCGATCCTCAGATTACAACCGGGTTTTTTTTTTTAATGGAAGGCCTTTGCTGTCTGCCATTGGATAAAGGCTTTGTTTCACCACGATAAGAACTGGTTATCAATATCCTGTGTGTTCTTGACTCTGATTTGCCACAGGAGCATGACATTGAGACTCCCCATGGCGTACTCCACGTGACGATGAGGGGCGTTCCCAAGGGCAACCGGCCCGTCATCCTCACCTACCATGACATCGGCCTTAACCGTAAGTGACCACATAAAGACCAAGAAGAGTTTGATCCCAGGATCGCGTCCTTTGATTGAGCTTTATGAACGTTGCTTTGTTATTTAATTTTAAGTTCAGGCATTGACGTGTGTGTGTGTGTGTGTGTGTGTGTGTGTGTGTGTGTGTGTGTGTGTGTGTGTGTGTGTGTGTGTGTGTGTGTGTGTGTGTGTGTGTGTGTGTGTGTGTGTGTGTGTGTGTGTGTGTGTTGTGTTGTGTTGTGCAGACAAGTCGTGCTTCAACACCTTGTTTAACTACGAGGACATGCAGGAGATCACGCAGCACTTTGCTGTGGTCCACGTAGACGCTCCTGGGCAGCAGGAGGGGGCCCCGCCATTCCCCACTGGGTGGGTCTTTCAGCTGTTCCTTGAGTGTGAGTGTGAGTGTGAGTGTGAGTGTGAGTGTGAGTGTGAGTGTGAGTGTGAGTGTGAGTGTGAGTGTGAGTGTTGACTCATCTGCGTGCTTCTCCATCTCCAGATACCAGTACCCCACCATGGATGAACTGGCCGAGATGCTACCCTCTGTGATGACTCAGCTCAAGTAAGCGCTCACCCTCCCCCCCTCCGCCATTTATTATTAATGATAAAATGCCAGTGTACTGATTTTGTCGTCCCTGACCATGTATTCTTTTGCCCTGCAGGGTGAACAGTGTACTTGGAATCGGCGTCGGCGCAGGAGCGTACATTCTCTCGCGCTTTGCAGTAAGTCTGTTTGCACGGTGACGTACGGCTACTACCCCCCACCCCCCCTCCACCTCACCCCACCCCACCTCGGCTCGCTTGCCAAACTGCCCCCCCCCCGGCCATGAGTCTGACAGAGCGTCGCTGCTCCATGTCCAACCCACACATTCGATCGGCCCTTTTATTATAAACTCTGTCATTCAGAAGATGATGAATCACCTTGGGATTCTCTCTCTCTCTCTCTCTGTAGCCTGCCTACGCAACTTACGCATTAGAGCTGAAATAGCCCCCTTCTCCCCTTTCTATGGACTCAGAAGAGGGGAATGGAAGGAGAGCCCTTTGAAAGATTTATAATGAAGAGGAGAACAAACGAGGAGGGTGGGGGGCTGGATTTATGCAGGATCAGGAAACGAGGCGGGACGCTCACCGGGGGTGATTGAGCTCGTTTTTGAAAACGATTGCGATTTTGAAAACGCAATCACATAATAGCGGTCGCTACCAAACTATGTGTTAACGCTTGATAGATTGATAGAACGGCTGATGCCACATTGCGTTTGCATAGTTACACGTAACCACGAGGCCCAAAAGTCACCGAACATGAGGAGGAGCGGACCATAGATTTCCCTAGACACCCTCAGTGCCTGCTCTCCATTAACCCTGGGTTTACCGTCAACGAAACGCGTTCGCTATCTATGTGTAAAACCTCTTTGGACCCGTATTTAGACAGTCATTTTTAATATTGACCTTTTTATTCCCAAATTTAGCTGAACAACCCCACCCTTGTGGAGGGTCTGGTTCTTATTGATGTGGACCCCTGTGCCGAGGGATGGATCGATTGGGCTGCTTCCAAGGTAATTCACCTCCTGGTTTCATAGGGCACTCCCCCTGTGCCGCTGGTGCCGTGCTGCTACAGTAGTACTAACTAAACACTGACCTTTCAGTTTAAAGTTAGCACATTACTTGTAAGTTAATTGCCTCATATACGAGTTGACACCCACAGACTCCAATACTGATATTCGGCCAATTAGGGTAAATGTCATCGCAGGGTATGGGAATTTGTGAATCAGATAGATTTTCTGTAAGGTCACTATTACACTGGTTTGTAATTGGATCCCCCTCTCCCATTTTTTCCTGCAGCTGTCTGGATGGACCAGTAACCTTGTGGACACGGTGATGGCCCACCACTTCAGCACTGTGAGTCCATCAGTCTGCATGAAATACACCATTCTGTTCATCTCCCAGGGACACGATAAAGGGCTAGACTTGTTCAAATCTGCGTCGGTTCCTTTAGTGATTGACGCTGTCCTCAGGCCAGTCAAGCCAATACCAGTGTAACAGGTTCAGGTGGTGTGTTAGTCGGGTCACCATGCCGACGCCCGGTGTTTGTGTCTCATCAGGAAGAGTTGACGGACAACCAGGAGCTGATCCAGACCTACCGCCTGCACATCGCCCAGGACATCAACCAGGACAACCTGACTCTCTTCTGTGCCTCCTACACTGGGTATGCCTCGTTTGAGCAGCCAAAGACATGCTAGTTTTGAATTGAGCTGTGTTTTAGATGAGTGAAGAATGAAAACAGTGATGAAAAGTGTTTTTTTCAGTGATGAAAACAAGTGTTTTCATTCTGCGTATGTATTGTGCGTGTTTTTGTTTTGTTCAGTCGCCGCGATCTGGAGATTGAGAGGCCAATCGTCGGTCTGAACGAGGACACTGTCAACACACTGACGTGAGTTGTGACGGTGTTAGCAGTGTGGCCAGACCTTGTGGTTTTGTGTGTGTGTGTGTGTGTGTGTGTGTGTGTGTGTGTGTGTGTGTGTTAATCCTCCTCTCTACTGATCCAGGTGCCCCGCTCTGCTGGTGGTGGGAGACACATCTCCTGCGGTGGAGGCTGTGGTGAGTTGCCGAATCCAAGGGAGGGCGTTTCCATAGTTATCGAGGAAGGGAACTGGCTGCTAACAAGCTTCCTCTGTAATGTGTGGCTAGACTTCAACTCTTCCCTTTACCCTCATTTTAGGTGGAGTGCAACTCCAGGTTAAATCCTACTAAGACTACCCTCCTGAAGGTAAGAGGCTCTTTGTAAATTACATTGTTTACAATTACATTGAATTATTCGTTGAATGAAGAAGCCAATTTTCATGTAGCTTAATATCTAAATATGACAAATCTATAGCTCATAAGCCCTATCTCGCTTCACTTTAGATGGCTGACTGTGGGGGATTACCTCAAGTTGTGCAGGTGAGAGGCATTATCTTTAACACTGTGTTAAATACGTACTGTTGAAATCATATTGTAATTCTTATTTTTATTTTAAACAAATTACGTGTTTGTTTTTTCTGGTCTAATACTGCATAAATTAATAAATTTTCCTTGTTAATCTCTCCTGTAACCTTTATTATCTGTCTTACAGCCCGGGAAGCTGGCCGAGGCCTTCAAGTATTTTGTTCAAGGAATGGGCTACAGTAAGTGAACCTTTTTGACTTTTCTTTCACATAAACATTTGCTCTCCAAATATTGTTCACACATTAACAAGCCTTTGTGCCGAAGTGTTTGTGGTCAAGGTCTGTGTTCTTCAATGCATTTCCTGTTGACGTGCATGAAATGATAAACTTAGCTTTACTGAGGATTGTTTTTGTTGCCCTGAAACCCCCCCCCCCCCCCCACACACACACAGACACTCAGTTAATCGAGTTTGGAGTGCAGCCAATGGTTTGTGAAAAGACCCTGTTCTTGTCAAACTGGTCACGAAGAGGTGGCTGTCGCTCCTCCATGCTCACTAACGCCATTTCCTTTCTGCTTTTTGCAGTGTGTCGTAGCCCCAATTCTCAGTAGGTGAGCTATGGTGTATAGCATGACTGACTGTGGCACCAAAGATGTGCTGAACAGCTATGCACTTCCTGCTCAATCTGCGTGGGAGATATACTCTCTCTTTCTCTGTTTTTTGCATTGTGTGCTTTCCTTTTTTTATCAAGAACTGTTTAACCATGCAATCTCCTCCGGAGACTCAAAGCGCATACTTAAACAGGCCTCCAGGTTTTCACCTGCTCACTCATTTGCAACGACGAAAACGTACACAAATATTATCCCACATAAAAAAATAAAAAAGAACACTCTCCACAAACCTGGATTGAACGGATGATTGTAGGTTGTTTTTGCTCTGGCCCTGCCAGAGGAGGTCTGTTACGTTTCTCTTCCTTTGTTGTCAACGTGGGAGGGCAGCCTCAGGTGTAGATTAAATGTCAGAGGCACAGTTCTGTTAGAAAGTACCACAAAATCTCCTGAAATACCTCGGCAGGATTAGAAAGGATTAAAGGCTTTGTTCTGGCAGAGAAAGTGTTGGGGGGGGGGAAGGAGATAACACATCGGCATGCTTCTAAAAGCTGCTTTTCTCTGATTAATTCATTGCCACAGTTTGTAAAATATAAGCAAGGAGCTGTTTTCCACCAGATATTGCAATTGGAGACATCTGTATTCTTAACCATGATTGCTGCGATGTAATCTGAGGTGGTTTAGAGGCCTGCTGAGAGCCATTTCTCCCATGTCGTTTGATATGGGATCCCCACTGGCCTTCGAAGGAGCTCAGACACACAAAAAAACTTTCAACATTTCTTCCTGTTTCCCTCTTTTTCTTGTTTTCTCCTTCTTTCATGAATGACAACAGTTCCCTACGTGCTTCTCAGTCACCTGAGCAACGAATCAGGTACCAGGTTCTTGAGCGGCTACCAGGGTGGTAGGATTAGAACCCTTTGTTCTCCTACCAGCCTCCATTCACCCAGGCCTACTGCAGATGAATGTCAATGTATGCATAGAACCTTCATAGAATCTACGTAGGTCTAGAAATACTCCATAGCAAAGTGGTAAATAGCTTCTGCTGGTCCATAAGTTGGGAAATGTTTGCATACTTTGACATGTATTCATCTTTGCGTAGGTGTCATCTCTTGCTAGCATGGATTTGGTTCTGCCTGTCCACTTTTGTTGCATGATAGTGCTGGTTTTGCTTCTTTTCAGTTTAGTTTGATGGCTGGTGCTACATTACAGTTGTGTATTATTGCCCCTCTGTTTATAAACCGGTTCAATGCAATATATTTGTACACTGTGCAGTTTAGATATTTTCTCTTTTTATCATTCCCCGGATTTGTCAGCATGGTGAATTTTGGGAGTTTCTTTTTTTCCAGTTCTGTGGCTATGTTGAGTATGTGGTTGTCCGTAAGAGGCGACACATTGCTACGTTCCCTGCACCGCCTGCCTCAGCCTGGTTGCAGCTATAACACTGCGCTAGGAGACTGCTAATCGCGATGCGCTTGTGTCTGCCTTAGTGCCCTCCGCCGGAATGTCCCGTCTGGCCCGCTCCCGCACCGCCTCCTCCTCCTCCAGCATCACCTCCATGGACAGCAGCCGCAGTCGCAACAACCTCAACAGCCTGCTGGAGGGCAACGCCGGGGGCCTGGACAACCAGGCCGGGCCCCAGACCATGGAGGTTTCCTGCTAAACCTCCCTGCCTATCCCCTGATCATCACTGGGTAGCAGCCACTGCCCCCCCCCCTCTCTCTCTCTCTCTCTTTCATCACACCCTCCAGTAACTTATGTCTCCCTTCTGTCTGGTCTGTCTCTCTCTCTCTTACCCTGCTCCTAAGCTACTTAATGCTAGGAGGATCTGTAATGAATTATGTGATAGATATGAGGACATAGAGATATATATACAAATGCATATTATTAATTATTATACTGTATACACTGTTAAAGTCACAAGTAGAGGGCACAAAGTAAAGAATGATTCAGATACTGTATGTTGTATATACCAATGCACTATTGGTATAATCCCAAACTCAACCATTTCCTTACTTTCTGTGTGCATGTCTTTCTCATTCTGTAATTGTTTTTCTTACCATGTGTTTCGTGTTGGAGATTTGCCCTTGAGTTGAATGTGTGATCTCTGGTACACAATGTAGCCCAGATACAAACCTTTCTTTGTTGTCCTTTCTGGGTAACATTAATAACATTATGCACATTGCACACAATATAGAGTCATTTGATTCATCTTTTTGTTGTTGTGAAGTGTGTCCACACGTCTATATTGGTTTCATTGTGTGGGGGTTTTGCTGTGTGCTGTTGTTCAGTACTGTTCCTGCTGCAATGTGATTCCTGTCGAATCACTCTTATGAGATTAGTAGATGTATACAGATCACTCGACCTATGTGCAGAAATGGGACCTCAATATCTGCATCTATGTTAATTCTCGATTCTACAATGGCAAGTAAAGGTGACCCTGCTAAAAGGATATAAACCTTGCTGTTATCTCTGTGACAGTTCGACAGGAGAAGTACAGTGATGGCAAAAAATATGAGGGCCAGTGCGATTGGGTGGATTCTGTCACTTAAATAAACATTATTTTTGTTCCTTTTTATTTTGTAATTGATTTAACATTCATTTTCTATTTGCTGCTTTTGTGCATTTGCATTGGCATTGTCCCATTTTCATCGTTTGTTGTCATGCCAGTTATATGTAACATTGTCTTAAAGCCACTTTAACAAACCTTAACAAGTGTTTTCTGGTGTGGAAATGTGTTCAGTCCTGTGAGGGGCTCAGTGGAGTGGAGTCAGCTGATTCAACTCATTTATACTGTACTACTAAATAAAGTTAAAAGATGGAAAATAATAGCGCGTTTGCGTCCAGATGTTTCTTCCACAAATTGTTTGTTTGTTTTTTGTACCTGTAGTTCACAAACACCCTTAAGGCACGTAGTAATAAACAAGCTCGAAGAGTGCATCAATGCTTGATCTGGTTTTCTGTTGATGGAAAATCTTTTGAGGAGTGTGGTCAGTTTCCGACCACGGTTATGTGTTGTTTTTTTTCACGCTTGCCTCGACTGTCTTCAAACTTTATGTATGAAGTTAGGGCCAATCTATATTTAGCTTGCCCTAAAAATAAATCAAACTCAGATAAGGTGTTCTCAGATTGACTATTTTCCATATGTAAAAGCTGCAGGATCTCACGGGTGCACGCTGTACTTAATTTATCAACCACATAAGCTTTTCAAGAGAACATGTACCTTATTCAATGGTTCATCTTAAGGAAAAACTTGCCAATTTTACTAACACTAAACAACCATTTATATCACCGCAATGATATACAGTTTACTGTAAATAATATTTTTATTTATATAGCGCCTTTCAAAACAGGGTTACAAGGTGCTTTACAATAAACGTAAGTGTTAGTAATGGTATGTTGTAAATTATGTCACTTCACATACTACCTCAAATCCTTTACCATCACTAACACATGTTTTTGACAGAAAACACATGTATGGCATACACACCACATGAGGATGCGTCACAATTCCACATACACCACACACTACTCTGTGACTGGTCGTCATAGCATCACAGGAAGAAGACGTAGCGCGACGTGGATAAAACCATTGGAAGAAGTGTCTTTGTGTTTGCTCGTCATCTACCCCCACCAGAAACAGCTGCTCAAACAGACTGGGCTACATATGAACAGCAGACGAGGGAGATTCATTCTTGTTGACTGATCAGATGCTCCGTGGGGGAGACTGAGCTGACGTACTGCACTACTCTTATGGCGTGTGCACGGTTTAGACACACTACTACTCATCACAATTTGCCCAGGACACACTGACTGATCACAGAAGGACCTGCAGATGCTTGTCAAACAATCCTTTCTTTAAATTGGATCAGCAAGAATACATACTGAAAAGGTAAAGCATGCACAATGTTACTTTATGCTAGATATATATATATATATATATATATATATATATATATATATATATATATATATATATATATATATATATATATATATGCATACAATAATGTAGTATAATGTAAAAGTGAGATTCTAAAGACATAAAGACATATACAGTACTTTGGTTTAGTTTGTGTTTTTTTCTTTAACAGGATATGGTTGGTTCTTGTGGTTCATTTGCATCCTGTGCTTGCCATAACACAATAAAACGGCGGTACTAAATGGCGGTACCACTATGTCATATTAAATTGTAAGCATAAAAAAGGTAAAAATCCTGCAATATTTTTCAGATTGCATATATCTTCATAGCACTTGTACCATCATCTTCAGCCTACAGCCTGAAGCCATTAAAACAACCAAAAAAATAGCAGGCCATGGGGAACTGCCCCATCAACTCTCGATCTAATCATGCAACCTTTGAGAATCACACTGAGCCTTCAGCATTAGGTAAGTTACAAGTTACACTTGGTAGTATATCCAAAACTATTCATTGATCACACATACACTCACGCATTATGTATTATGTCAACTAAATGACTTTTCTTTTTTTCAGACAAACAGAGAAACCTGGTGGTAGCCCTCTATGACTACCCAGCCTATGGTGTCTTACAATGCGGCATGCACATAGGGGAGAGAGTCATAGTGATTTCAGAGTAGGTGACATACGCAAGTTTAAAAGTATATTAACGCCTATTTTGTTTAGATATTTACCATGAATATTGTGATTATCAACAGTGATGGTGACTTTATGATGGTGAAATCCATAACAACAGGCATGGAGTGCTACATACCTAGCAACTTCACTGCTCAAGTTACAAACAGGTAAGGCACTTTTAGGTTCAGGTTGTTTGATAATGCTTTGATTAACAACATAACAAAAATATTTGACTGAACTCCTAAAAGTGCACAGGGCTTTTTCTTTCAGTGTACCAAATACCACGCACATGGTTATGGGTAGCCTTCCTGGTCAGTGAACATGAAACACTTAGCTGTCCAAAAATGCATTAAACACAACGCTCCAAACCACGCATTTTACTGAGCGTGTGTGTGTGTGTGTGTGTGTGTGTGTGTGTCTTATTGGGGGTGGGGGTACCAGAGTAACTGAAGGACGTACAATAGTAAGACGTGGGTGAGGTGCTCCACTGAGAGTTCTAATGAGTTCCTATCTGAACTAAAGACTGTAGGCAGAGTTGGAACAATTTTGAGATTTCAGACTCCACAGCATCATCATGATATGCCTATCATGTCATTGCTCCCACTGTGGGTGATGAGGGCCATGGTAAATTCCCATGTAGATTCCAGAACAAGACAAACATTTATGGAAAAAGTAAAACCTTTGGTGTTTTTCAATGTTTTTTTTCTTCTAATAATCATAAATACCTTGGCTGTGTTGCATGTGTCACTGTCTAGGTGGTTGTTCACAGGTATCAGTAGGATAAAGGCAGAGGAGCTGCTACTGCTGCTTCACAACCAGACTGGGGCCTTTTTGGTTCGACAGTCTCAGACAAGTGCAGGTTAATTCTTTACTTTACTACATTATTCCAAGTGTTTGTTTTCTGAATCTCTAGATGGCAAAACAATAAAAATGTTATGACTACTGTCATAAGGGGTGGGTCATGACCGAAAGAACGAGATCGCGGATACAAGCGGCGGAAATTAGTTTCCTCCGGAGGGTGGCTGGCATCTCCCTTAGGGATAGGGTGAGAAGTTCAGCCATTCGTGAGGGACTCGGAGTCGAGCCGCTGCTTCTTTGCATAGTAAGGAGCCAGTTGAGGTGGTTCGGGCATCTAGTAAGGATGCCACCTGGCCGCCTCCCTAGGGAGGTGTTCCAGGCACGTCCAGCTGGGCGGAGGCCGCGGGGCAGACCTAGGACCAGGTGGAGGGATTATATCTCCACACTGGCCTGCGAACGCCTTGGAATCCCCCAGTCAGAGCTGGTTAATGTGGCCCGGGAAAGGGAAGTTTGGGATGCCCTGCTGGAACTGCTACCTCCGCGACCCGACCCCGGACAAAGCGGATGAAGATGATGATGATGATGATGATGATGACTACTGTGTAACTATTAGTTTTAAACCATCATTATATTGTTTGTTAACTTTTTTCCCCTCAGACTCCTACTCGCTCTCTGTTTTAACTAGAAACAGTCCCTCTTATCTGGGTTCAGTTAAGCACTACCGCATCTCTTGCCTCCAAAATGGCTGGTTCTACATCTCACCAAGCCTCACCTTCCCCTCTCTAACACACCTTGTTCAACACTACTCTGGTGAGCATTGAATTATGTGTGTGTGTATTTATATATATATATATATATATATATATATATATATATATATATATATATATATATATATATATATATATATATATATAAACAGGCATAGATACATTATAGCCTAATTTCTAAAACTATAAGTCAACTGATAATGTTAAAACATATTGTGCTAATGTTATTTAGACTAACTGTCATAAACAGAGATAAAATGTCTGGACACACAGTCAGCACAAGGGTCAGGCAGGAGATTTAAATTGTGCCTTTCAACAGAGTCTGTGGATGGATTGTGCTGTCTGCTTCGGCAGCCTTGCTTCATCCAGGGATTAAATAATTGTACAGAGACGACTATACCTTTACCAATGACTATCAGAAGACCTACCCTAAATTGGAGGGACGTTACCAGGTAGGAACTGCTCTCTTATTTAATTTCATAAAAGGGTGACGACCACAAGATTTCACCAACTTTCAGTCCAAATTTCATTCTGGTTGCCAAAATAGATTATGACACAATATCAT
Organism: Galaxias olidus; assembly: GCA_026901105.3. NCBI lineage: Eukaryota > Metazoa > Chordata > Actinopteri > Galaxiiformes > Galaxiidae > Galaxias > Galaxias olidus. The sequence goes on along the minus strand of JAPMUY010002133.1, from coordinate 32,325 downwards.
TAAATTGACGTTACATCCCCTTTTTATGATGCAGAGCAGATGTGTTGGGATAACTACTGATTTATAATCCATGTGCCTCTCTTTTTCCAGTTCAATGATATTTAAGGACAGAGCAAAGTCTGATAACTCGCTAGTGAGTGAAGGGCTTAGGGAAGCGATGAACTCATACTGCTATATGACAGAATCCAAAGGATGGGACACCTGAACCCACATGCAGACATGCTGTATGTTGCTGACCTATCAGTAAGGCTGCTTGCAAAGCCTTGACAATACACAGCCTTGACATGCAGAGGGTAGCATCCCACTTTGAACCTGTCCAAAATGGAAAAATGTATTTGGAAACATCCTTTTTCATTTGTGCTATGTTGGGAAATAAAGTTACAGACTGCCTTGGATGGTAAAGTGGAAAGAGCAAGACAAGAAATGTCTTAGTATATTTAAGAAATGTTGTATGCTGCTGTGTAATGTAAATGCTGAGTAGGATTCTTTCTATTAAGCAATAGTGCTTGCTCATGCAAATACAAGTAGTGTGACTACAACTTTTGACTCTCAAAGCAAACATTTATGAATCGTTCTTTCAAATGTAAAGAAGTTCCAGAATAACAAGAATTGGGAATGTATGATAAGAACTACTATTCTTTTTTTTCGTTTTGCAGTTGATGTGTTTTATTATTTAATTTTTTTCCTTGATTCAATACGAACAGTATAATATCAATTAATAAACATATTGTGGCTTAAAATAATGTTATTGAATCCGTTGCTGTGGAATAAATGATAACGATAGGGAAAAGTTTGCTTTTACAGCGGGTTTATCAGTTTGCACCACAAGTTCATGTTCACTATTCGGTTATGACAATAGATAGCCAGTAGGTGACGCTAATTTACAAGGAATAATCATTCATCAAAGGCATCAACTTCCTGCTTGGAACAGTTCAGGAAGAAGAAATAATGGCGACGCTTCTGGGGTCCGAGTCCCCTTGGACAGGAGGAAAACGAAAGAGCCGTGATGGAAATATAATTAAAAAGATTGGACAGAGTCAAGTCGTTGGCCATGGCTTCAGCCGAGGGACACAGGTAAGAATAGAATGCAATGCTTTAGTTATTAAGCGATCTGAGAGTTGAACAAAAGCCTGGGACTTGCGTTTGGAACCTACCCCGAAAATGAGGACGTCGCCCAGGCGACTCATTTACGATATTCTGAGGAGAAGTCATCCAATTATTTGACTTGACTAGCCATCAGATGCAATGCACCTACAAATCTCACAGAAGAGCTATACATTACCGTCTTGTTGGTAGCTCAAATTTTTGTTAAATTACAGCTCTTGAACGAAAGTAGCCTGCTGGTTCTTTTGTTGGTAGCAAGCTAACGTTAGCCACCACCATTTAGCTTCGCGAACTAAACAGACTGAACGGTAATTCCGTTAATAGCTAGCTAAGTGACGACTGCACTAGTGGTGGTGCATTTGTGCGCATCTGTCATCTGGAATGTGTGTAACTGTGTTAGCACTTGCGTTTTGGTTTTCTACTTTCGAGTAAGCTATTAATTTAAGACAGTCAGCTAGTTTGCCAGCTAACGCTATATTGCTAACGTTGTCCATGTAGAGGCAGCAGGCTCAAAGCCAGCTGAACAGATCAGGACAGGTCAGGTGATTACGTAACACCGGTCCAGTCAGGCACTTGAGTTTCGTTTGCCAGAAATGGATGAAATGTAGATGTATGCATTTGGAGACTATTTATTGATGTAAATTCATATGTTGCAGCATATCATGCGCGCACCCATAGTTGTGTAGCCATATTTAATAGTTGATTATGACATGTCACTCTAGTCTTACATGATCAACACTGTACACACGGTGGTGTAGAAATGGTGTAGGCCTACAGCTTCCAAAAAGAAGGTAGCACTTATTTGAAAATTGTCGATAGTCATACACTAGTCTGACACATTCCCAAACCGTTCAAGAATGCTTAAGTGCATGCCTTATTATTTGTTATAAGATGTATTAGTCTTGAGTGGTTTAAAAAGCTGGCCATTTGAGGATAGCACATGCAGTCCCCGTCAATAGCCTATTTAAAATTGAATACACTCTGTACTAGGCTTGGACTTTAGTCTGCAGTTTTTGCAGAATCAGGCCTTTGCAGTGTATTGTACTTGCTGATATGAAAATAAATTTGTCCCAGAATGACCCTATGGGATTTTTTTCCTGGTCCCATTTCAACTCCAGCAACATGGTTGTCTGCTTGCTTAAAACAAGTCAGTAGAGCTGCTTAATTCTTGGAGTAAAACCCAATATCTTGAAGAATTAAAAACGTATTATTTATCTAAAGTTATATATTGACCATTTAGGAAAACCGTTACCTGCTCTCATAACGCAACGAGAGACAATACCTAAAGTCTGCATTAGCCTGATTCAGCCATTATAGTGTTTGTGCCAATCTTTTTCAATATGCCTTACTCTTGGGTTTTTTTCAGCTCCCAGAGGCGCTGCTCCAGGAGAGAGACAAGCGGGCCAAATGGCACGGCATCCCAATGCTACTGAAGGAGCTCTATGAGAGCAGCCATCCCAACAGTGACCTCTCCCACACTCACAGTGTACTAAAGGTAATCACAAACCACACAACCACTCCATCCCTAAGCAGTTGTCAAGCACTTTCTTTGCGATAACTTATTTATGTATACACATTCTGTAAGCAATGTATACAGAGTTTGACGTACATGTCTCTTATTGTTTTGTTAGGAACTATCGTCATTACTCTCTATGGAGGCCATGTCTTTTGTGACGGAGGACAGGAAGGCGGCTCAGGAATCCACCTTTCCTAACACATACACGTTTGACCTCTTTGGTGGAGTAGATGTAAGTGGACATTCTGAGTGTGTAATGTAGTGCAATTGGTGGTTTAGGATTTGATTTGAGCAGAAAGATTTGCTTGATTCTTGTTGCTCCAGACCAGCTTTTTTGTCTGTTATATAATCAGGTTAAAAAGAATCATTGCATGCATTATCTATTTTTCCCCCTCAAAGCTGCTTGTGGAGATCTTGATGGGGCCCACTCTCACTATGCAGAAAAAGAAAAGTAGGTTCCAAACAAATGACAGGCCCACTCATTTGTGTTTTCAATACGTTTTAGTTTTTCAGGCACAGTAAAAGATAATTGTAGCGACACGATATAATGTTGAGTTGTAATGTCGACATCTGTGAATCTCTTTCCTTGTAGTGAATGATGACTTGGTCAAGGATTGCCTTAGTGTTCTTTACAACTGTTGCATTTGTGTAAGTAGCACACTACACTGTTGGCCTGTTCAGATATGACAGAAAGGTGTGCTGCACCCTGACATTATGCTGAAAACTCATGTGATTTCCACCTTATGCAACATATTTCTTGCATAATACGACTCATTTTGCCAGATACAGAGATTCCTTGGCCATTGGTTAATTACTATGCAAATCTCTCCTTTTATTCCCAGACGGAAGGGGTCACAAAGAGCCTTGCCGCAAGGGATGACTTTGTCCTGTTTCTCTTTACCTTGATGACGAACAAGAAGACCTTCCTGCAGACTGCCACCTTAATTGAAGATATTCTGGGAGTCAAAAAGGTCAGAGCAGCATATTGATTAAATCTTCGACTTGAATCTAATTGAATTTGGTAGTCTGTACAAACGTATGCCGCCTTAGAGCCGCATGCGTTTTGAGACGTCCATTCCTCTAGCTGAGTTTAACAGGCTGTTCCGTCCGTGTGCTGGTGCTGCTCTCTCCCAGGAGATGATCCAGTTGGAGGGCATTCCCAATCTATCTGGTCTGGTCCAAAGCTTTGACCAGCAGCAGCTGGCCAACTTCTGCCGCATTCTGTCCGTCACCATCTCCGAGCCCGATGTAGGGAACGACGACAAGCACACCCTGCTGGCCAAGAACGCCCAGCAGAAACGCAACGCCAGCCCATCGCGGGCCGAGGTCAACCAAGGTAGGGACGGGTGTGCGGCCCGACCATAGAGATATTTAATAAACAGGGCAATGCAATGAAGCAGGCTACTTTATACACAGAGGGATTGTGTTCTTATCTGTTCAGTGTATTGCTGGTTATACAACAACAAGTTGTTTTAACAATCCACCATTAGGGCCTTCTGTCCTGTGCCTCTTTCTCGTCACACACACACACACACACACACACACACACACACACACACACACACACACACATAAATCCTATCTGTCTCCCCAGTGACCCTGCTGAACATCCCAGGGTTCATAGAACGGCTGTGTAAGCTGGCCACCCGGAAAGTGTCAGAGGCCACCGGGGCGTCCAACTTCCTGCAGGAGCTGGAGGACTGGTACACCTGGCTGGACAACGCCCTGGTGCTGGACGCTCTGATGCAGATGGCCTCCGAGGAGGCCGAGCACAGCAGCACAGGTCAGTGTTCCCTCAACCATTCCTTCACTTTGAAACGTAAGGTTTTTAGGTTAGTTTATGAAATGGAGTTAGCGTAAATAAGCATATTTTGAACGACAATAATGCCAATGTTGCCGTTTTGAAAATTATTTGTTTTGCCGTCTACAGAGTCGTCGGACGAGAGTTCTCTGGCCACCAGCCCTCTCAGGCATCGCTTGCCCCAGTCGATGAAGATTGTCCATGAGATCATGTACAAGGTGGAGGTGCTCTACGTGCTCTGTGTGCTGCTTATGGGGCGTCAGAGGAACCAGGTGAGGGGGTGGATGCCAAAGTACCGATGGCCTGGAAGAGCCGGCCTGACTAGTTCTCCCATTCAAAGGCTTTGTAGTTGGGCGTTCTGGCTACTGACCACTCTACTGGTCCTTCTCAGGTCCACAAGATGCTGGCGGAGTTCCGTCTGATCCCGGGGCTTAACAACCTGTTTGACAAGCTGATTTGGAGGAAGTACACCGCTTCTAACCATGTAGTGCACGGCCAAAACGAGAACTGTGACTGTAGTCCGGTAAATAACTCTCTGCTCTCGGCAGCTTTTTAAATAGAGCCACGGCCATTACCTTTTCAAGAAATATTCATTGAGGGCTGAAGTAAAAAACTATCCCATCGTGTTTTCTTTTAGGAGATTTCGTTCAAAATCCAGTTTCTGCGGCTACTGCAGAGCTTCAGCGATCACCACGAGTAAGTAGTTCTTCAAATGGCCCAATAATCCTCAAGTTATCAGCCATGGTCTGGTCTTGAGACCATGTACCCCCCCCCCCCCAGGAACAAGTACCTGCTCCTGAACAGCCAGGAGTTGAATGAGCTGAGTGCCATCTCTCTGAAGGCCAACATTCCTGAGGTGGAGGCCCTGGTCAACACAGACAGGAGTCTGGTGTGCGATGGGAAGAAAGGGCTGCTCACGCGGCTGCTCACCGTCATGAAGAGAGAGCCCCCGGACTCCTCCTTCAGGTCAGCCACACTGCCGTCAAAACCTCAGGGCTTTGAATTATTGCATTGTCTAAATCATAAAGACATTTTCATTAAAAGGAAAGGAATCCCCCTTCTCAAACGAAGTTTGTTTTAATTGACTTGGCACAATGATATAAAACATGTCTGACTTCTGACTTCTGGTTCTCTTGCCAGGTTCTGGCAGGCCAGGGCTGTGGAAAGCTTCCTCAGGGGAGCAACCTCTTATGCAGATCAGATGTTCCTCCTTAAGCGAGGACTGCTTGAGGTGAGAACAGCATGACATTTCTCTTACACCATTGATTGTTTAAAACAATGCAGGGCCTTTGATATGTTCTGCAGACGCAGCTGAGGTGTACTAAGTGGCATCCGTCACTAAGCATTTTTATTCCCCAAAAATATGTCGGGATCCATTTTGAACCTGTCTCCTCATAATGCTCTGCATGTCTCCACAGCACATCCTGTTCTGCATCATTGACAGTGGCTGTAAGTCTAGAGATGTCCTTCAGAGCTACTTTGACTTGCTGGGGGAGCTCATGAAGTTCAACATTGATGCCTTTAAGCGGTTCAACAAATACGTCAACACAGACGAGAAGGTAGGGAACAAAAACAGTGTAACAAAAGATAGGATAGGAAACTATTGTTAGCTTGAATTCAGTTAAATATTTTTTTTTAAAAAGCTTCATTTTGCCAGTGTCACCTAATGTTGTCTCATTCCTGTCCTGTAGTTCCAGACCTTCCTGACGCAGATCAACAGCTCTCTAGTAGACTCGAACATGCTGGTTCGCTGCATTGTTCTGTCCCTGGACCGATTCGAGAGCCAGACGGAGGACGTCAAAGGTAAGCACACAGACCGCTTTGTCCCTAAAGAATGCACGGTGTCCTTCCTGCCTCCCGAGGGAGGCTCTCTTCAACAATTGCTTATAAGAATGTGCTTCATGCCATGCTGCTGTGGCTGCGTGTGAAGTCTGCGTCGTGAATGAGCGTCTCTAGAGGGCAGGGTTCATGTGAGTGGGTGCTTTGTGTCCAGTGGTGGAGGTGCTGTCTGAGTGCTGCCTGCTGTCCTACATGGCCAGAGTGGAGAACCGGCTCACCTTCCTCTTCAGACTGGTCAACATCATCAACGTGCAGACTCTCACACAGGTCTGGCTCTCCTTTTTCTCACGCACACTCTAAAACACCCGCACATCTCAGCTTATGATGTATTGCTTGGCTCTGATGGTTAGCCAATTCCTAGTGCTCTGTACATAACATTTGTTAGTGTATTTTTATGTATCTAACCTAGTTTGCAGACGAGAAATAAGGATAATTTGCGGATTTGTTTGAGTTCATTTGAATTGGCATGTTTAGTGTCCGTTCCATCTGGAGGTTTTACCCTCTCTTACCCAAGTGCACTGTGTCACTAACTCCCCCTTCTGTGCCGTTCATCGCCCAGGAGAACGTGAGTTGTCTGAACACCAGCCTGGTGATACTGATGCTGGCCAGGCGGCGGGCCAAGCTCCCTTTTTACCTCAACGCCCTGAGAGAGAAGGAGCACGCGGAGAAGTACCCAGGCTGCCTGCTCAACAACTTCCACAACCTGCTGCGTTTCTGGCAGCGCCACTACCTCAACAAGGACAAGGACAGCACCTGTCTGGAGAACGTGAGTGCTCTTTACCTGCCGATTGCTCGTTCGACACCCCTTTCCGTTCTTCTATATGTTCGTCTGGGTAAGGTGTGGCGAGTTCACTTTACTGTGAATGTTGACAACAGCAAAGTTGAGGGATTTGACGGTTATTCTGTGTGCACAATCCCGTAGTTCTATAGTTTTACTCTTGTTTTCGTCTCTGCTTAGAGCTCCTGTATCCCCTTCAGCTACTGGAAAGAGACCGTGTCAGTGCTCCTGGGCTCCGACAGGACTTCCCTCTGTGCCGTAGCCAGCTACATCGACGAGCCTTTCATGGACCTGGACAGGGACCTGCTAGAAGATTGACCCAACACAAGAGCCCAGGGGACTAGTGAAGGGACTGGGGGGGGGGGGGGGCACAGAGGGCTACTCATGGACGCCTTATGTTGGTGAAGAGTCCACAGAGCTGAGCCACGGCAACGTTCACTCTTCACTCAACCAGTGACTTAGAAGAGCTATATGACTATGTGTGAAGGCAGAGACTTTTTCTGCCTTTATGCCTGGAAGCTGTTGTGGAAGACGAAGGACAAATCTTCCTGGCTGTCTTCTTCACATGGAGCTCCTACTGTCTGTCTCAATGGAAGATTAACCCCCCCACACACACACCCTATCCTCCTCCCAACTGTAGAAAAGTGACATTTGAGAAACTTTGGAAAATAACTTGTGGTGGTTTGCTTTAGCTGAAATTCAAATAGAGCGTTTTTTTTATATATATTACTTAGACAAAAAAATATATGGAGATAAAAAAAGAAAAGAAATCTATGTATGTTTCAAGAAGTTATATGATACAAAAAAAATGTACAGAACTGGAGGGAAATTTTTTTTTCTGCTGGCTTGTGTTCACTTCTAAGCTCAGGCTGCTGGTGTGCCACAAGACTGCGAGGGCTCTACCACTCTCCCACTACCTACCAGCTCTCTGCCGCTCGACTTTCAGTGATCTTTACGTTGATTGGTGTCGTTGGGTTTGTCCAGGGCTCTGTTGAATTAACTGCGTCCCGTCCCCCCACCCCGGTATGATCCGTTTGTAGAGTTCCTAGAGTTAAATGGCTATGTTTGACCGGTGCTTTACTCGGCAGCCCTTCCAGGTAGCTTTTGGATGTGCTGTTCGTATTCGGCTCCTGATCACCCAATGCCATCCACTCCTCCGTGGTGACTTCAGAGGTTGCTTCACCCAATAACATTTTCTTTCGTTTTCAATCTCTCTTTTCTTTTTTCATCTTGTGGAAAAATTTGCTTTTAGTTCATGAAAACTGTAGATTAAAACAAACATTGCACAGTTACAATTGTTTTAATTGTTTATTGTATTTTAACAAGATTTTGTTGGAAAATATATGCTGTTTTCATTTTGTAACATACTTTGTATCTATGGAGTGAAAGGTGGTTTGGTAGGAGAATAAACTATGCAGGCTCTAGTATTAAAATCCCATGTTCTTTTGTCCCACTTATCGTATGTTTCATTCGCATGACTAGCCTTCAACCAAACATCAACAAATCTATTGATTGTTATCCAGTCAACCACCTTAACACTTAACACTATAGATCTGACCACAAGCCTAGAATTTGACAATCTTGTCTTGGTGGTATGATCATTTGCCTAAAAACCACCCATATTTTGATGGGCTGAGTATGGCAAAATGGCTGTGGCCATTTGCTGTGACATCAAGGGGCAGAATGCGTGAGGTGTAGATGGATGCAGATCATTCCAAGCACTTTGCATTTCAGACGTACATTTTCTAGGGTTCTCTCTAGTAAGCATGATTGTGCTACCTCATTTACCTGACTGGCATCGTACGGATTAAACCACTTTGATTCATTAGTAGGATGTATGACTAGACTCCTAATGTCTGGCTGGAATCACATTGTATGTTCACTTGAATGAATGTATGAGGGTATTTGTGGTAAGGTTTTGTAATGCCAACACTGTAGCGTTTCTTTTCTGTGAAATCTCAAGCCATTGTTTTTTGTCGATTCTCTTTCATCCATATATGTACAGAAGTTTCATTTCATGAAACTCGCTTTTAATCATAGGTGTGCATCAAATTAGATTCGTATGGGTTTTTCTGCTGTTATGTTAGTTGCAGTGCTTTTGGCTAAATATTGTTCACTAGCTTTTTCCCTTTAATTTTAAATCCTTCATGAAGTTACCTTTCTAAAAGTTATTAATTGTCCCATGGTCCTTAGTATACAGGTATCCTAATCGAGTTCACAAAATTCAATGTTTGAGTAGTACAGCGTTATAGCTCCCATGTCCTTTTACGGTTACGGTCCCTGCTATGAATGGATCTGTTGCCATGAGAACCTCATTAATGCTGCAATCTCCTTAGTAACTCAACTGCCTGTTGAGGCCCATATTGTTCTCATCGAAGCTAGAAGGAAATTGGTTTAATGGGGTTTTGTTGAAAATAAAATTCACTGCTATTTCCATCATCCTTATGCATACAATATAAAAGGGTAGTTAATTTGAATACTGTAGTTTCTTTTCATCAATATGATTCACTTTTATTTAGAGTGCTGATACCTGTGCAACAGTTTACAACAATCTTATTTAAAAATTTTGTTAATCCACACCAAATTTCGCTCTGCCTACATCCGAGCATCCCAATCCTTATCAGGCCATCTGGTGCTTTTATGATTTCCTTCCTTTGGATTAAACTGCACATGTGCTGTCAGTAGTCTGATTGCTTGAGATTAAGGTAGGCCTCAAGACTATAAATACCAAGTGTACATGATTTATACAGTAACATTATATTTAGAGTAATAGCCAAATCTGTATAACATTTTGAGTGAAATACTAGAAAAGACAGCCCTCTTTTTTTGTAGCACTTGCCCTGGCATTAAATGATGGATGAAATGCTTGTTAATATTTCTATTGCCCCACCTGCACCTTGGAAGTGATTTGTGTGCACTTGACATTTGAGCTATTTTTAACCCAATTGTCTCATCAAATACAAATTAACACCTGATATCTTGACTGATGCTCTACAATCTGTAAGCTAATTTCACCCATCTTCTAACTGTTGTTTCTTTTTAACAAGTCTTGTTTGTGAATTTTATTATATCGATAACAATCTAAATAAATTCTCACAACTTTCTCTTGGAACGTGTGTGCGGAGAGTTGTTTTCTTGAGTAGTTGTACTTCGGACACATATTGAAATAGCACAGCATGGTTAGAGGTTTGATCTTTATTTGGTTGCATTCACGTAGTCACACATGATTGTTGCAGTTGGCTGGCTGCGGGATCTTTGGTTTGGCTTGTAATCCTCACTCCGTTACTCAGCAAGCTGAAATACACAACAGGGATGTTTATTAGCAACCCAAGAGTAATTTTAACACAGTGTCATGATTACTCGTGACTATACATGACATCACATGAGAGGGCTTAATGAGGTCAACTACGATTGTGGTTTATATTGAGTCAAGTCAAGATTAGTTCTAGTAAATAAGCCATGTGCTAAATGTATAAATAGTGTCATAGGTCATTCTATGCTAAATTAATATGTAATTCACACCAGATTCTTTTTTTGTACTGACCTTGCCACCTTGGTCTTTCGTGCGGATGCGGATCTTGTTGACCTGTGCCTCCGCTATGTCAGCTCTCTCTTCTGCATCGTCCAGCTCATGCTGGATCTTCCTTAACTTGGTCAGGTTGGCATTTGCTTGCTCCTCCTGACAACAGAGATTTATAGAAAAAAAAGGTATCTTAAAATGATCTTCGGTTGATAACTACACTGAACATATCCCAGGATGAAAGGGATTGATTCATAAATGTGAAATCAGGATTCAACAGTGGGTTTTTGATTGGAAATACGCAGGGCATTATTCTTAAGAAAATAAGGGATCTTACCACTTCTTCAGCCTGTCTTTTGTAGCTCTTCACCTTGGCCTGCAGTTTGTCATGCAGCTCCTGCATTCGAGCCAGGTTCTTCCTGTCCTCCTCAGTCTGTAGAAACAGCCACGATGAGTATTTCTGAAATTCTACAGTCTATCTGTTCATATATGATATTTCTATTGACAGTATAAACTTTCTTTTTACATTTTGTGAAGTCTTAGCAAGCAGAACAATGTAGAATTAGTGACAGCCAACCTGGTAAGAAAGATCTTTGATCCTCCTCTCATATTTGCGGACTCCTGTCTGGTACTCGTTGCTCTTCTTCTGCTCCGCTTCAAGCTCATTCTCCAGCTCCTTTATCTGCCAAAGAACATATACCTGTCATTACTGGGGACCAAGCTACATTCACTGACTACGATTGGGAAGAGGGAACTTTCATGTCATGTTTTATTTTTTGTTTACTGTAGAGCTCCATTCTGGTGAACAGATTGGTTGGTGGACAGGTCGAGTTGCACGCAACAAAATGGACTCTCACCCACCCTGCTCTCCATTTTCTGGATCTTCTTTTTGCCTCCCTTCAGGGCAATCTGTTCCGCTTCATCCAAACGCATCTGTAGGTCCTTGATGGTCTGCTCCATGTTTTTCTTCATCCTCTCAAGGTGGGAACTGGTGTCCTGCTCCTTTTTCAGTTCCTCTGCCATCATAGCTGCCTAAAAAAAAACTTTACTGGTTGTTATCAATTTAAATCCGAGTAAAAAGATGTTTTGTCTTGCTAAGCAAATGCAAATGGCAAAACAAATAGTGTATTTAGGCGTGGCCATCTTACATCAGTGACGGCTTTCTTTGCCTTCTCGTCTGCATTGCGGCTCTCTTGCATGGCATCGTCCACCTCAGTGGTCAGCATTGCCATATCAATCTCCAGCTTTTTTTTCTGGTTGATTAGACTTGTGTTCTGTGGATAGAAAAAAAATTAAGTAATTTTTTATGCTTCTAAATGTTATTCTGTAGTGTTTTGAAGAATACAGAATTTTAGTACTTTTATTCTCTGTCGAGATTACAGAGCTATCTTAATTCCAGGTTAAGGTATGCTGACATTGTATATTGAGGTATGCAGACATGTGTGAAAACACGGCACCGCGTCGGAGATGCTCCCCACCTGTGAGAGCAGCATGTTGACCCTCTCGGTGCACTCCAGTAGCTCATGCTCCGCCAGCTTGCGTGCTCGGTCATTCTGCTCCAGCTGGGCCCTGAGTTCCTCCACCTCAGCCGCCAGGAGGTTGTTTCTGCGCTCTGTCACCACCGTCTGCTCCCTGAGCTCCTCGTTCTGGTGCAAAGTCTCGTCCAGCTCCAACTGTACGTCCTGTGAACAGGGACATCAGAATGGGACATTATGTTAAGTTTTCAACTAACAGTATTCATTTTTAAAAAGGCTATAAACAATGCCATCAAATCAATTATATCATTTACATTAAGTGTGCATAGTTAAAACAAATAAATTAATAAAAAAATATGACAGGATATGAATATTGAAATGTAGCATGTGTCTAATGGGAGGGGTATTCGTGACAGGTGGCTGCAGCAGGACCCTTGCCTTGATCTGGACCTGCAGGTTGCGCAGTGACTTCTGGGACTCAGCAGCGTGCCGGTTGGCATGGTTCAGCTGCACCTCCATCTCATTCATGTCTCCCTCCATCTTCTTCTTCAGACGCACCGCCTCGCTACGAGACTTGACCTCCGCGTCCAGAGTGGCCTGCATGGCCTCCTGGGCACGCTGGTGGTTACGACTGAAATGGAGTAATGAAATAGAAAGAACAGAGATAAAGAGAAGTGTGAAGAATGGATGATTTAGATGAATGGGTTTCGTGCGTCTGATGGTGTCACTGCAACTTACCGAAGGTTGCTGATTTCCTCATCTTTCTCCGCCAGCTTCCTGTCAACGTCAGCTCTGATCTGGTTGAGCTCCAGTTGGATACGGAGGGTCTTACTCTCCTCGTGCTCAAGAGTGCCCTGTGATAGATGCACCCATTATGACATTAATATTATAACTCATTCAGTAAAATATTGCTAAATATTCTCTGTCTTTAACGAGACGTGGGAGACTGTGAAATGCTTACTTCAGCCTCTTCCAGAGCCGCCTGGATCTCACTTTTCTCCAAGTCCAAATTCTTCTTCATCTTCTCCAGCTCACCGATGGTCTTTCCTCCCTGGCTGAGCTGGTCTGACAAGTCAGCTATCTCCTCTGTAGACGTGGCGATGCACACAATTCCAATCAGATTTACTGAGAGTCTCGTTTTTGATTTCAGTTGGAAATAAACTTTAGCCTCATTCCAATTAAAATTTGAATGAATAACTTTAGACTAAAGAATACTGTATAATAACAGGTGAATTTGATCATGATAAGCTCTATGTGTGTACAGTCAGACCCTTTCATCGCTACTTAAATTCATCCCACACGTTTTTACTACTTTCATGAGTCAGTTACTTTTTGAATAGAACTGTGAGGCGCCGACCTGCATTCAAACCTACCCTGGAGGTTCTTGTTCTCCCGCTTGGTGGTCTCCAGATTATCCAGGGCCTCCTCGTAAGAATTCTTCAGCTTGAACAGCTCTGTGCTCAGGCTGCGAGAGTCCTTCTGACTACCCTCAAGATCCGTCTGGCACTCCTCATACTTCATCTTCCACTCAACCAGAGCCTAGAAAGGGTATCCACGTTAGCAGTCTGCGTCCATGAGGAGATCATCACGACACGGAATGACACGCTCAGACACAGCAGGTGTGTCTGCCCCTATGCCTCTCTACCTTGTCAAAGTTGCGCTGCTTCTTCTCCTGTGCTGCGACTGCAGCGTTGGAGCGCTCCAATTCCATCATCAGGTCTTCGATCTCAGTTTGCAGGCGGTGCTTCGTCTTCTCCAAGGAGGAGCACTTGGCATGAGAGGCCTCCACTGACTCCTCAGCGTCCTGCAGGCGAGTCGCTAGTTTCTTCCTGTTGAGAAGAGAATGAGCTGTAACTTTCAAGTATGTAAGAAAAGTCCAGTGGCACTTTCAAGTAAAAAGAAAGTCCGGAGGCACAACACGGAGGACTGGCACAACAAAACTGACCACCCACGCTCCTCCCACGCTCCTCCCTTACTTTGCTTCCTCCAGCTCCTCCGTCCGCTGGATGGCATCGGTCTCATACTTGGTCCTCCACTGGGCCACCTCAGCGTTGGCCTTGGAGAGAGCTCTCTGGAACTCCGCCTTGGCCTCTTGTTCCTCCTCGTACTGCTCCCTCAGCAGATCACAGTCGTGTCTGGAGGACTGCAGCGCATGGGCCAGAGCACTCTTTGCCTGGGGACGACATTACAATAGGCGCGATATCAGCACACCTAACAGGAAAGACATGGAAATGACCATGTAAATGGATTCTGCAAATGACTGTGAAGTCTCTGGTGTCATCTGGCCAGTCTCGTGATGGAGCTCACCTTCTTCTCCTCCTCCAGTTGCCTTTTGACATCCTCAGCGTTCTGACTCAAGGCATTCTTGCTGCGTTGGAGCTGACTGACCAGGGCCTCTCGTTCCTCCAGCTTCCTACCCCGCTCGGCTGCACAGAAAGACACCGGCCGTTAAACCGATTAGCTCGCTCTCGGGCTCGCTGAATGAGCACCTGTGTCAGTCATTGGGAGCTAGGTATAGAGAGGCTGTAGGTAAACGCTACGTGGGGGTCCTCACCACTCTCGGCCTGGGCACGAGCTCTCGCGGCGCTGGTGTCGTTGAGCTGCCTCTGGAGCTCCTCTCCTTTGGCCTTGGCCTCGCTCAGCTGGTCCTCGTACAGGCGGCACGTGTTCTCCGAGGTTGCCTGGACACAGAGGAGCAATTAAACGCTGGCGCTTTTATTTGATGCGGGATATAATGAAGTACACTGTAAGGACGCACGAGTGTTGGAGGACGGGGTTGCGATTACTGCGATTGCGCATAACGTGGGATGTGAATTTATTTTGTATGAGAAAGAGAGAGTATTTGTATATGTGTGTTGTTGTGAGTGTAGGTAGACGTGTTTGTATCCCTCGCCTGTGCACCTTGGCCTTGGAGAGCTGCTCCACCGTAGACGCCAGGTCGTCGGCCTCCATTTTGGCCTCGCCCCTCTCCTTCTCCAGCTTCTGTTTGATGCGCTGCAGGCTGTCGATCTGTTCGCCCAGCTCGGCCACCGTGTCGGCGTGCTTCCTTCTCAGCGCCGCTGCTGTGGCGTCGTGGTGCAGCGTGGCCTCCTCCAGCTCCCGACGCAGCTTCAGGAACACCGCCTCCCGCCTCTTGTTCAGCTCCACCTGGGCGGAGGTGGCTCCGCCGGCCTCCTCCAGGCGCCCGCTCAGCTCCTCCAGCTCCCGGGCAACGTCTGTTCTCTGCTTCTCCACCTTGGCCCGGGACGAGTGGTCGGCCTCCAGCTCTTCCTCCAACTCCTCAACACGAGCCTGGAGAAGAAGAAGAGGAAGAAGAAGAAGAAGAAGAAGAAGAAGAAGAAGAAGAAGAAGAAGAAGAAGAAAAAAAAAACATGGATGGATCCTGATCGGTATACGTATGTGGTTATTTCCTACTGAATTTGATTTGCGAGACGCTGTGGAGTTGATGTTGTCCCTGCGCTGTAAATCTTTACCTGCAGCTCCTTTATCCTCTTCTGGAGTTGAATGGACAAGGCTTGTTCATCCTCGATCTTTGAGTTGACTTGGTTCATCTCAAAGTCTTTTCTGAAATTTCGAAGTGCACGTTTGTATTAGCATCCGTCTTTAGCGTAACAAAGCCAGACTTCTGTCCCATTCTGCGTTGTTTATTCTTACTTTTTGAGCTTCTCTTCGAGCTGCTGCCTGTCGTTCTCCAGGTCCATCACAGACACCATTGAGAGGTTAAGGTCGCCCTCCAGTTTACGCTTGACCCGTTCCAGGTCCAGACGCAGATTTTTCTCTTGCTCTAAAGAGCCCTCCAACTGATTGATAGTGTGACAATTTTAGTCATCCTAACCCTCTATACCGCAAATGTTTAGTAATATAAATATACATTTGTGGTATTTTGCTGCTTATGTTACACAACGTTATGATCAATTATGTTGTTTTGTTGTGAACTTAAATATTAACTCACATCATCTAATTGCTGTTCAAATTTAGACTTGGCTTTGGTCAGAGAGTTGACTTTGTCCTCCTCTGCCTGTAAATCATCCAGTGTCTGCTGGTGGGCCTCCTGGAGAGCCTTCTTCTCCTTGGTCAACTTCAGGATTATCTCATCCAGAGATGCCATCTCCTCAATCAGGTTTTTAACCTGGAGACAAGGAAAAAATAAATATAATTTCAAATCAAACAGCGAAAAGGACATTCTGTCACCAGTAAGCAATATACTGTTTGCTGTGCGTGCTGGTCACCTAAATAATCTATAATGTCATTTTATCACCCTTATCGTGTTTAAGTGTCACTTCTAAGATTGGTTCTCCTTACCTTGTTCTCAGTGGCATGTTTCTCCTTCTCCACCTTGGCCAGGGTGATCTCTAGATCATCAATGTCTTTTTTCAGCTCGGCACACTCATCTTCTAGCTTGCGCTTCTTGGCCAGCACCCCTGCGTTCATCTCCTCCTCGTCCTCCAGTCTCTCCACCATCTCCTTCACCTTGGCCTCCAGCTGGAGCTTTGTCTTGATGAGCAGCTCACAGCGGTCCTCAGCGTCAGCCAGGTTATCCAGTTCCTGGGGGGTGGAGAAAAGTAATTGACTGTAAGGAAATAATCTACCAGCATATTCTCTGGCATATTTTCTTCTTGAACACTTTTCTATTTTAAACAAATTAGTTTGGAGCGTGTGTTAAGTTTCAAATGTCGAGCCAATCATCTAAGAGTACTTACTGCTTGTATCTGAAGCGAGAGGTCATTCTTCTCTTGGCCCAGGCAGACCTGTTTCTCCTCCAGATATTTACGTTTAGCTTCCGACTTCTCCAGAGCCTCCTTTAGCTTGGCTATCTCGTCCTTTAGAGCAGCCATCTCCTTCTCGGTAGCGGCACTTTTCAACAGCGGCTTGATTTTGAAGAAGAGCTTCATCCATGGCCAGTGCTTCACAGCGTAGAAGGCCCGGATGTTCCATTGGATAATCATCAGAGCCTCCCTAGAAATAGGAAATTAACGGTTATCAAGTGTCATTAAGGGTACACAAGTAAGAGACTGTTACGTTGAAAATAATATAGTGTGTGAGTGCAACTTTATTTTTGTGATGTGCTTTTTTGACTATTAGCAAAAATACGTTGCTGTTCTCAGTACCCAAATACCCTAATAAAAAAGAACCAAGACATTAATGGAGTAGAAAATAATCTATCGCTGTCCGAATTTCATGTCTGTGATCATACAGAGCCACCAACTTGATAGTGTCTCAAGAGGATGGCGTCTGATAGGGCTAAACATGGAACTAAAATAGATTCGTCAAGGACGTCCCCTCAAGAGATTCTAAGTGTGTGTGTGTGTGTGTGTGTGTGTGTGTGTGTGTGTGTGTGTGTGTGTGTGTGTGTGTGTGTGTGTGTGTGTGTGTGTGTGTGTGTGAGTGAGAGCAAGCTTTTGGACAGCCAGGCCACAGACTGCTAAGGGTGGGAGGCCGTTGAACGAGGGCGGGGAGCTGTGGCATGAGTCTGATTGCATTTCTGGCGTGACTCCGTGCTCGGTGCCTCTCAAAGGTGAGCGTCTCCGTGTTTATTTAGAAACCAAAGACCTCTGTCCACCGGCACGCTTTAATCCTCTGCCACCCGCCACATATCCCATCTATGTGCTCACTTAGAAGTACAGGCGCCGTGGACAAAAAGGGCCAGAGGGCACGGACTGGACAGGGGGGGGATCATATTTTTAGGGAGGGCCAAAGCAGCTGCCACTTGACACATGTTGCCACCTGGTCCTAAGGACACCGTCAGCATTGTTTCATTCAGAGAGAGAGAGAGAGAACGAGTGGATGGAGAGAATGGCTAAAAGCACGGGTGAGGGAAGTAGGAATGTGTGTGTTGTGTGTGTGTGTGTACAAGAGCGAGATGGGGTCCTTTTAACCAATGGGGCCACACACACGCATGGTAACCATACAAGGGCAAGCACACGCCTAACACACGCCAGTAACACTGCCCTTGCATGCCACAAATACTAGACCAAGGGAGTGTATCTTAGGTACAATATATCACAAGCTGAAAGACTTTCAGCTGATCAGGTTGCAATTTGAGGCGGGCAACTGGTTGGGGAGTATCATTTGTCTTGCACTCATGTCTTTATCTTCCACAGAGGTGCTGTGCAATACAGAAGGCATTTCTTTACACAGGTCCTAACTCCGTGCAGACGCATGACATTCAGTTGTATTAAAACAAAAACAACATTTTAAATGAATCAAATTTTAAAGGTGTTCCTAGTTCCTTACTTTCTCTCGATCATCTTCAGGCGCTCCATTCTCATGATTTTGCCACGGCTGACCGCCTGCACCATGGTCATAAGCTTAGCGAGACGCTCGTCCCTCAATTCTTCCAGATGGCCCAGAAGACCAGCTTTGAAGAATACCTAAAAGGTCAAAAACCAGGCCAGGCCGGGCGAAACAGTTAGTGAGGCGTTGATGTAAACTGTAACCATTAGCCAGTTTCAAATGTAAAAACAGTTGGGGCCGTGATGGCCAAGTACCTTGGTGTGGCCAAACTTGTACTGGGTGGGGTCCACATTCATGGAGCTCAGCAGTTTCTCTGAGGCCTTTTGGCTGTCAACAAACGTATCATCTGGGATGGCGTGTGGGTTCAGGATGCGATAACTGTCGAAGCACCAAAACAATTTCATCAAAATGTGTGACAACCTATTGCGTATACTATATGTACACTATGTTTGTGCACCATATAATGTTAAATGTGTAGGTAAGTTGTACATCTCACCGCTGTTTGAAATCAGCATAGAGGATGCGGTTGGGGAAACCTTTTCTACAGATGCGTATACCCTCCAGCACGCCGTTGCAGCGCAGCTGGTGTAACACCATAAAGGCATCCATGATCCCTGGAAACAATAGAGGCTCCTTAACTTGTTCTACTAAATAACATACATACATTTATATATCTCCTAACAAGTGTGTGAGGTGACTTAAAGTAGTATGTCTGTTGTGCTCTACCTGGAGTCTTGGTCTCATTAGGGATAATGCAGCGCACAAAGTGGGGTTGTGTGCTGCGAAGGTTGCTCATCAGCTTGTTCAGATTCTCCTGCAAACAAAGTAGCAGGGGCATTAAAGAAATCTGTGTTCAAACTATTTGTTGACGTTCACATCTACATCCTGTATATAGATAACATGTTCACCAATATTCTCACACATCATCTTTGCACTCATTACATATCCATTATGTTAATATCCAGAAAGTGTTCAGCTACTGCTTGTGACTGGTCCTTGCTGTAGGAGAAAGAGGAGCCAGCACAGACTCAAAGTGATGTTCATGTGATCAATGCCCTAAACATCACTGCAAGTCTTAACTGCCTCCCTCCCATCATTCCAGTGACGATGAAAGTGATTCCTCAAAAATAACGCTTTACTAAATTGGCTTCAATGGGGCTGTTGCAATGTTTTGTACAAAATTTTAACGCCACGACAGTGTTGACATTACTGCATGGGGGGGGGGGGGGGGGTCATATAACTAATAAACATTGCTAATGTCATGCCAGACTCACTTTATGAAGTTGAGACACAGTCTGGAAAGATGCAGCCTTCTTTCTCTTCTCCTTGCCTCCAGTCTTGCTGGGGTCAGCTACTGAATAGTCAGCATACACAAAGGATGAGTTTGGATGCACTGTCCATGACACTGTCCATGACAATGTCCTTATGTGCCTTCATTTATCTGTCGTCAATACCTGAGTTTGAGCCAACGTAGTTTTCATAAAGACAGGCTAGCAGCTTATTGGCGGACTTCTGGAAGCAGCCCACCACTGTCTCGTTCAGGGGGTCTTTGTTCTTATCCAGCCAGCCCATGATGTTGTAAGGCACCTTATATGACAAGGAAGGAATGTCCCCAAGTCAAGACCTTGTAGGATAAGATGGTAACGTGATGACAATGTTTCTCTAATAGTAATATTAATGTGACTTAATGGTGTTAAACAATGCTTAATGGTGTTAAACAATACTTTTGGCTTTGATATAAGATCCTACGTACCACTCCAGCATAGTGCACCAGCTCAAAGTGGGCTTCGTACTTGCGCTTCTTGTCTGGCCGTGGCTTCTGGAAGTTGGCCGACTTACCAACATGGTGGTCATACATTTTGGCTTTGAAGCTGCCATCTGAAGCCTTTGGGAACATGCACTCCTCTTCAAGGATTGACATGATACCCATTGGCTGGAGAGAGAGACATTTCATCTATTAAGCCATGTGAAGTTATTTGTTTGTGGTAGCAAAAATAATCATAACAAAATGCTCATAGAAACATAAAACCCTTAAATCATCCTAACTAAAACAAGGTTTCAATGTTAATATTTTATATTACAAATATGAAGAAAAAAAAACGGTTGACCCTTTGAGGATTGAGTGTGCTCCGTACTTTTTCAATTAGGTCGATGCAAGCTTGAAGGTCAAGCCCAAAGTCGATGAAGGTCCAATCAATGCCTTCCCTCTTGTATTCCTCCTGTTCCAGGATGAACATGTGGTGGTTGAAAAACTGTTGCAGCTTTTCATTGGTGAAGTTGATGCACAACTGCTCAAAGCTGTTGAGCTGCAATGAAAGCAAAACAATGTTTGAAAAATGTAATGTACATATATATAAAGTGGAATAGCATGCCTCATTAGAAATAGGTGAAGAAAATGATCAAACACTATGAGCCATGTAAATGAATGTCTGCAAATGCATGATATTGTGCAGCCGTGATAAAACATCCAGTTAGCAGAAAAGCATGTTAGAAATTAGAAAATAATAAAAATACATTTAATTTGTAAAGCGCTTTTCATCGTAAAAACAATCCCAAAGCGCTAAAATAGTGTAGTAGATAGTAGAAATAGATAGTGGTCTGCTAGATACAAACTAAAGAATACAATCAAAGAACAGAATAGCAATGTGTGATCGAATCAAAACACTAAATAGGCTTAGACTTACATCAAAGATCTCAAAGCCCGCTATGTCCAGCACTCCTATGAAGAACTGTCGAGGCAGTGAGGTGTACAAGGTCCTGTTGATGCGTCCCACTAGCCATTTAAACATGCGGTCATAAGTGGCCTTGGCCAGAGCTCCAACGGCATAGTTAACCTAAAGCCACCCCGCACACCACAGACATGGCACACACAGGGGAACACAGCTGTCAATCGCATGGACAGCCACTGTTGCTTGGATACCAGGCTCTAGAGTCTGCGGAGTGTATCGATCGATAGAGGATTAAGACGCTGTCCCCTGCCTGCATGTTAATCACCGAGCAGAATACAATACTGTGGAGGCCACATTTATCTTTATACCTAATTTCAACTCTACAAATGTTGTAAATTATATATCACAGTGTGTTAGTTCACCATCCTATGCAAATACAACAACAGCAACATCTGCGGTATATAAGCATCATAACAGAATCAATGTTGCATTCATTACAGACTGTCAAGGGTTCTCACCTGTTCGACACTCTGTCCTTTCACGACATACTCGTTGCCCACTTTGACTCTGGGGTGCAGGAGCCCCTTGATGAGGTCGGCTGAACTGACACCCATCAGGTAGGAGGCCTTGTCAGCACCTGGATGAAGAAGAATAAAACCAAACATCAGAAGCTGTTCAATATTGTCCTTGTAGTAGTTTGTAATTTGGAAAGAAATAGTCCACAATGACCTTGTGAATCAACTTGGTGCGGCACCCCTACAACTGTCTCGGTTGTGGGTAAAGAAACTTTAAATTGTCCAATTTAAATTTCTATCACATCCTTCTTACTTTCTGTGCCGTCAGCCTCTGCCTGCTCCTCGCGTTGCTTCTGCTTGAACTTCATATTGCCAAAGTGCATGATGGCTCCAACTATTTTATAGCAGCCATATTTCTCGTCGAGACTGAACCCTAGGATGTCCATGGCACGCTGTGGAGTAACCAAGGGGAATGAATATGACAGCCAGAATCACTGCAACTTCTTTATTGCTTTCATTTATTGGTTTTCTACATTCTGAGGTCTTACGTCAGTGGCCATTAACTCCTGTCCATCGTCCATGTTCTCCACAGTAGTCACACCCTGTGAGCAGAAATGGTAGTCGTAGGGGTTGGTGGACACCAGCAGCATGTCTATAGAAAACATCCAAAAGAAGAAGAGACAGCAATTAGCCTTTAAGAAACAAAACAACCTGCTTTAATTTATAAAAAAAAAAAAAACACGTGAACATTAACTGTTTATTTAATGTGTAAGGAATGACTGATAAGCAGAATTACCCAAAAGCTCTGGTTTCTTCTGAGACATGATCTGGTAGTATATGTGGTAGCTCCTCTCCCCAGGTTGCTGAAATATAACTCTGGATTTTTCCAGCAGGTCTGAAAGAAGCCGAAAACAAGGCTTTATGGTGATATGTAAAGCAGAAAAGTGATATATGATAACATTGCCAAACTGAATTATGTTAAAGGGCTGTCTACAACATGAAGCATACAATTCTTCACTTACATATATCAATGTCAGAGGAAGCTAATTTGCCAGTTGGCCCAAAATGGATCCTTATGAATTTGCCCTGTGAAAAAAGGGAAGTATTGCAAATGGAATTGGGTAAGCTACATGCAGTACTCAACAGTAAAACATGAAAGCAAGGTAAATTTAAGGAAGAATAATACAAAATAAAACAAAATATGACAATTAATAAATGACCGTTACTGTTATTTAAATTAATTTACAGGCTAGGTTTTCATTAGACATACTCACAAAGCGGGATGAGTTGTCATTCCTCAGCGTTTTAGCATTGCCAAACGCTTCCATGGCAGGATTCGCTTCAATGATCTGGTCCTCCAAGGTACCCTATAGGATCGAAGGAAACAGGAATGAAACTGCTGAAAAACCTCAGGATGGATAGTGGATGGATGGAATAATCTATTCGATTTAATATAAAAGTTACTGTGTTAATGTAAACAAGTGTCAACTAAATTAGGAATGTAAATATAGTCTATGAATCTAGTATATATAGTAGATGAATGTAGATCAAATGTTATTTAAACAGCTTACCCCTGTTTTAGTAGCAGGACCTTTCTACAAGAGAAAAAAATCCAGAGCAATGTAAGAACTTTACAAAATATTGTTTTTCAAAATCAATCAAGGGATATATCGTGGCAAATATTTTTTATTCACGCAATGATGATTATAAGATATGAGCAGCAGTTTTTACTGATTGGTAAACAAAGGCACTTATTGGATATGGAAAAATTATGGCTGATGGGAAAAAGAGGGAAGAAAAAAATAGTGAAAAAAAGCACAAAAAGTAATAGGATTGAACTGAATTTCTGAAAAAATTCAAAATAAAATGTGTTAATGAGGTTCCAAAAATAAGATTTATGAAGGAAAATGAAACAAATAAAAGAAAATGAGCAAAGAACATAATGGCATAAAGGGCAACACAACACAAATGAGGGTAGACATTATGAATGTAATAAATATACATTCACTTATTTGACACTCAACGAGTGAGAGGTATGGGCAAGGTTTAGACGAAATACACCAGTGTATTCTAAGACAAAAAAAAAAGTAAAAAAAAAAAAAGGGGAGACGGTAAGAAAGACTTTGGATGCCATATTGGCCTTACTCCTTTTTTAGCAGCTGCTTCCCCCAGAGCTGCCACAACGGCAAAATACTGAATAACACGTTTCGTGTTGACAGTTTTGCCAGCCCCGGATTCTCCGCTATTGGAGTATAGAAAATGGACAAGAAAAAGGTGTAGATAAAACAGGTAAAAAGGGCATCATTTAAAAACTGACACCTTGTGCTGCAGCCTTATAAAAAAAGAAAAACATCCAATTGTCTCACTTTATAAACAAAAAAACAACTGCCCAAAAATTCTACATAACAAAGTAGCACAAAAGAGACATGTTATAAAACTTTAAAAGAGAGAGAAAAGTTGCAATGACTGTGTATGGATGGCCTACAATACTATATGGCTTATACAGTGACAAGTCATCAACTGCTTCCTGATAAATAATGACAGTTCTACTTACGTGATCAGCATGGACTGATTCTCACGATCTAATAAAGAAAAAAGAACATTATGAAAGTAATTTTGGCTGCTGTTTGCATAATGTCAGAATGTGATTGTGTAATTTTGTAACTTTAAGTGACTAAACACAGAATGCTTATGCTTTTTCCACATTTGTCACTGCACGTTTCTGAGTGTTCATGGAGGTATCTATGCTTACTGCGCAGCATGTCGTTGTACGCATTGTCCGCTATGTTGTAGATGTGGGGTGGGGCCTCCGAGCGGCGTTTGCCTTTGTAGGTAGCCACCACTGGGGCCGTGTAGACAGGCAGCCATTTGTATGGATTCACCGTCACACAAAACAGACCAGAGTATGTCTATGGAGAGACCGGGCAACAGCATGAGATGGAAATAAGGAAACAAATAACAAGGAAACTGTTAATAAAATAAAACTACTCAAAGTAGCTTGAAACCAACTCAAAGGAAGAAGACCGAATGACGAACATTGGCCTTGTCATTGTCACTGTCACATATATTTCTTATACCATCCCGTAGCATTACTTCAGAACTTCAGGGGGGCTTGACACAAAATGAGGGCCATATGGCAATTACATAGATCATCCAGGCAGAGTAGCGTCTGCGCAGGTTGAAGAGAACCGAGGCCTCATTGAGATGTGTCAGCATTGCCATGTCCTCAATCATGTCAAACTTGGGAGGATTCATCTTCTGGATATCATCCTGCTTCACTATCAGGGTCTGAGGGAGCAAAAGAGGAGATGGAATGGTGTGTGGAGACAGGTAGGGGAGGATGAGATTAGGTACTTGAAACAAAGTACCAACTAAAAATAACAAATAGCTCAACAACAACAAAGACGTTTCATTTCTAATATAATTTATTAGAATTACAAAGTAAAAATCGAATCAAGATATTATGACGTAAAATATTTCAATAATTGTATTTTCAGTTTCATGTACAGTTGTACTATACAACCTCGGAAACATGTGCTCTCACCCGCAAATCCTTGGTCTCAACGATGACTTTGTCTCTATCGAATTCCTTGATCTCAACTTCAACATAAGCCTCTTTATCATCTGGAACCCATGCTCGCTTTTTACCTAATATCAGGGAGCAAATATATTTCCATTCAAGTGTTCCTAAACTGCCTAAACATGGTTCAAGCATGAAGTGAATGACACAATGGGAGCATTCATTTTTATACAGTCTAGTCATGTATGAAATAATAATGTCAATACACTCCTTTGCAGTGAGCAGGTAGGCCCTACCATCAAAAGCAATGGTTTGCGCTGCCAGCAACTCCAAGTCAGTCTTGCGTAAAAACGGTCCTGCCTCGCCGAACTCCTGCATATCATAGCGGGACATTTTGGCAAGTCCTCTTAAAGACTGCGTACTCGACACACCAACAAGAATGTCGACTTCTGCAGCTCCTTGAATAAGTAAAAAGCAAAAACAAAGTTTTATTTTTAGATCATTATGAAGAAGAATGATCATTCCTTTGAAGTTTGCTCGATTTTAAGTGAGTATTGGTCAAAATAAAAAGAATCCAACCAACAAGAGTCATTGCGCTTATGTTGCGCATTAAATAAGAACAGCGTCAGCCGCGCGTAAATCCATAACTGTCATTGAATGAATACAATTAAAATACAGTGGAACACTTACAGAAAACAGTAGTTGTCTCAGTACAAGCGCCTGTGCTATTTTGAATGAAAATCAATAGATAAACCACTACAGTGTACATAGACCGCGACGCGTAAAATGCCTCATTGACCAAACAAAAGTTGCAGAACGAGCTCTGGTTGCCCACAACGGAATAGCTACTTTTTGAGGTGTGTCCCCTTTTTATTGTCTTGCTCAAGGTCACGGTCAGTGGAGATTTGTCTCTCATTAGCATATGCCACCTCCTCCAACGCCTATTGGTCAGGGTCGTGTGTCTCAATTGACACAAAAGGAAAGCAAGTTTTTTATCATTGCGCTAACTAAAGCTATCTATTTTTATAGCCCTGTTATTGTATGCACCCTACAAATCACATTATGTTACACATAGTTATAACCTTGTAATAAAATCATTGTAAATTCTCTAAAAGTCCTCCCATAATAAAGTTCTCCCACCCTGATTCAAAGAGTGCTTACTTTCTTTATGCAATGACATTCTCTGATACATGACTACCACTAGTATTGTTCACTTACTGAAAATAACAGCTCACCACAGATCAAGCCTACTTTAACTGACTGGGATGCCCATGAGCTCATGCTGTCCGCGGAGTAATTGTTGTTGTTGAGTGCCAACAGGGGTGTTTGCCATTGTGTGTGGCCACAGAGGATGCAACCTTAGAAGAGATTATTTCAGGAGCCCCTCTGTGTGACATTAAACATGGAACTATAAATACATTGCACAATATTAATAGAGTGAATCACGGCTCGTTCAAAAATGGCCGACAGCAACTCTTGCCAGTATATGGGACGTGATACATTATAGTAGGTTTTGAGAGAAGATACCGCACAAAATAAAAATTGTCACATGAGTTTCCCTTTGTAACATGGTGTAATCAAGATTAATAGCTTCATACACCTTATGAAAGTTAAATCGTGCTATAAATGGAAAGTTAATGATTAGTTATACTTAGTCTAGCATGTGATATCCTTGAGCATCATTGCTATAATTTTATCCATGCAGTAATTTTGGTGGCAAGATTGTGTCCCTTAAATCCTTGCCTCTATAGATCTGACCTTCAGTGCAGAGAGGGAGGTTGGTGCCTGGTATGGGTGCAGGGTGAGAGTGCAGCATGGGGAGGGGGTCTACGGTCTCCCAGAATAGACAAAGCTAGAGTCCAGCATTCCATGATCAGGAGATTGACTGTTGGGAAAGGTCTATTGTTGAAGAGGTAAAGCACCTTTGTATGTAAGAGTAGGTTGACATGGTTTGTGGACCAATAAAGATAGTTCATGGGAATGGGATCTAATCTGATTACAAACAGAAACCGAACTAGTGGGGGGAAAATCTATTCCTGGGTTACCATGGGGAAACAACATTCTAAATAGACATCATGGTGTGAGAAGCTTCCATCTTTGTTGATGGCACTATCTCTTAATGTGGCCGGTTAAGAGGTGTTGCCGTGATGGCTGCAACTTTCTTGGGCATCAGTTAGATAGAGCAGGCCGGTGCTATTCTGGGACAAGGGGCACTTCAGCGTAACAGAGGCTGGGTTATGTACTGTGCCACTTGCTGTGCCGTTGAAAAAGCTGACATGCCGATAACACATGAGAGGAGATGAATCCCAAAGTCCCAGGAGCTGCTTTAAAATAAGTCCACACACTCTCTCTCTCACACACACTGTGTGCACTGTTAGCCTGTTCCCAAAGCACGTCTCTGCACTGCAACACTGCGGCCCAGTGCAACAGCTGAGTGACCCAGAGCAAGAGCTCCCCTTACATCTCCACCATTCTCCACCAAAATCATTTAGGCCCCGATGCAGCAAAGGCTCTTTTAATGCTCGTGTTTTCATTATCGGTCATTTGCGAGCCTCCGAGGTTTGTTACCACATGGTCTGACAGGAATAAACTCGAGAGAGAGCTCTGGTCATAAAAACTAGGCCCTAAACCTCAAACGTTGGGCTAAAGGGAAATACATATCATCTGTTTTATGCTTGACTAACTGTGGAGGGATGACAATATGAAAATTAGGAGTCATTACCTATTGTTTTATATCTATTTTTGCTCTCATCCATCAAGACAAGATCTGAATCCAGAGAATCCGTAGGGAGATGCTCTGGAAGACTCACAGTTGTTTTAGATCACCATGCACCAAGTGCCAGCCGGCTTAGACAAAATAGATTGAAAGAGATTAGGATTTTACGAGTGTATTCACGTTCAGCAGTTCAACACTTCACACACTTGCCTTCACTTTGTCTCTATCAATCATACTATATTTCTTGTGGCCATGAAATATAACAAAATTATAATAAATTATACAAAAAATGCTATACTTTCATTTAGGTCAGTGAGGAAACTAAATCCCTATGCAGTGCCATAAAAACAGCCACATGATTCAGTATATTCATGACTAGCAAATATGTCTCTAATCACCATCTGATTACCACAAAACCTGCCAGCAACTGTGCAAGCTCAGGTCCTTGCTCTCAATTTATCAGAGAGCAGACAGGGAGACGCGTGCCACCGACACTAGCTAAAGCTCTAATCATTCTTCTATGAGATCTCTCCGCTCAAGTCCCCTTTTTAGACCCCCGCTAGCCCACACAGGCTACAATAACACATGCTAATCAGTCTTTTAGCAACTCCTTTGCCTGATATACCTCAACTATTGCTCACCGGCTCCAAACAATGCTCTGTCTCTCATTGTGCTAAGTCTCGGTCTGGGTGCGCAGGCCAGGGTGGTCGTGCCGACCCTGCCCCTGGGTATGTACGGACGCCCTCAGCTGTCTTTCTATTTCCAGCGCTTAGATGCATAACTCAGCCCTGCCGCCCCATCAGAGACAATGGGCATGCTGCCTTATCCAAACACAGGCTTGCAGACAATCTGACGCACTCCAGGATCCCACTGAGAGCCCCGCTCAATCCCCCCCCACCCCCCCCACTCACCCACCCCACGCAGACATACACCTCCTTCCCCCACTGTTAAGCATTGACTAGAGCAGAGGGGTTAACAAGGAGGCCATTACACACACATCACTCAGGAGCTGCTGGGTTATCAGTAGGATATCTGCGATGAATGATCCACGTCTGAGAGGGATTCATTTGCTGCTTGTGTGGTGTTAAGCGGCGCATAAATGCCAAGTTGATGTCATGAGTTTCTGATGACATACAAAGATATGGAGTATGTTTTACAAAATGATGCGCCTCTGTGTTTCAAAGTCTTTATTCAGTATTTAGCCTTGCACAAAAGCAAAGGGTCTTAAACTTTGGGCCAAGGCTAAACTTGTACGACACTTCACTTAAAATAAACACTAGAGGTCATTAGACTAACTGCATGAGAGACCTTCATTCATGTGACCTACAGCATCTCATTGTCAGGGTACACATATAGTTTCACCTAACTTCCTATTGGAAATAGCTCTGGGTTCCCTCTTTGGGTCCTTTAGTAAAGGAGTAAAGGTAACCACACATGGGCCTGCATAAATGTCAGAGGAATGTCATATATTAAGATTTGAACCGCCATGACAATGAGGTGGCATTCCACCGGCCCGGGGTCATAAAGCAAGGAGCATGTGGTACGGCTGCACAGGGGCTCTTTCACAGTTTACACAGGCTTTCGGTCCTCACATTATCCTCCATGGCTACAGTCCCCCCCACCCTCCCCCTTTTCTCTCCTTTTCTCTCACGCACACCCTCACTCACAACATCAGCCCACAAAAGACAACGGCACCTGTCTCCCATAGCAACTGCTTAAACACAGGCATACCACCAGTTGACCTGCGGTGCATGTGTTATAGCGTCAAAATATGCCACAGAAGACACATGCTACCATGGCAAATAGAATAATTCAGTTATATCAAATCAATAAAAACAATTTTAAAGAGACATATGTGTGTAAAATCAGCTAAAACACTTTTTGATTATACCAAATTAAGTATTTCTGGAAAGCAAGATAAAACGTATATTCAGTCTTCTGAAATGTGAAAACGATTGCTATCGCCATTCAAATATCATATGGGATAAAAGGGACCCTGAAGGAAAAATATGTTTTAAAATACACCAAACTCACAATCATATTTATATCCATATAGATCCGACAGTGATTGATTAACAGTTAAAAAAAATGTTAATCAGTGCTGTCATATCTCCATTTTACCCAGGCAGATTTCTATGACAGATACCTTAGACCAAGAAAACACCACTGAACATGTTAAGACCAACACAGATTGAAAATAAATATTTTCCAAGTTAAAAAAAGAAAACTTTTTTATTCACAAGTTGCGAAATGTTTTAATATTTATAAATTGCACCTGAAACTACAAATTTCCACATTTATTTAAATGTTTTTCAGACAGTTATGAATCTGAGAAAAAAATACAAGATTTAAATTAGATCTAGAAAACTATTTTGCTTTCGCTTGAAGCCTACTGGGGCCTAAAGTCGATGTAGGAAGTACAGTTGTTATTGTCTTCTGCTACAGATACTGCTACTTCTGTCCACATGGGTGTTCCAGGTCAATAAAAAAAGGTATTTGTAAGAGGAAACTTGTGATCATCAAAATAACCATCAATTCTAATCTGTGTCAGATAATTGTATGAGAAAGAAATGCGCCCTTATCCTAAATGAGATAAATAAATAAAAAAATCTAAGTTCAAACCCTTGCATATTACTGAATAAAGGCCGTTTTGCATAGTAGAGTTGGCCTAACATTCCTCCCTGAAAGAGTGATCAATACAGTCTGTGGCTGTAGTTTTAGATAAGATATGTGGAATAAGTCACTATTTACTCACCTAGGGTCTTTTTTTAAATTAATTTAAGCTGCTGCTGCAAATGCCAACATTCAGATTTGTCTAGAAAATATATATTGAGAAACATACGCAGATTACACCAGGTCACACATTTTCGTAAACATCTGCAATAAACTTTTACACATGCTGTATTTAAAAAGTGCCAACATAGCAGAACAGAGTCTGGGATATGACTTCTGTAAAACAAATCAAATCTTTCTACAGTATACATTGGATTGCCTGTGGTTGTGGTGTGGCTACTAAAGAGGGCCCTTTATTATGTCTATCTACCTTCTCAGGCCTGTAAGAGAACCTGCCAACATTTAACAGCTTGGCAAAGCAAAGTGGCCCGTAGGTCTGGGGGTAGAAAGAATCTGTTGGTGTGAGAGCAGGTGATCTTGGGAGTCCTGAGGGAAAGACCTCTCCCTCTTCCTACAGACCCCCCAATCGCAACTCCTTTAAACACACACACACACACACACACACACACACACACACACACACACACACACACACACACACACACACACACACACACACACACACACACGCACATATGCAAGGAGAGCACCTCACTCTGGGGTGTAACAGAAGGATCTACTTGGCATCCTAAGAAGTGCTACTTCCCGGCAGCGGGCCAGACTTCTGGACAGCTGGCACTATGAGTGTCTCAGTTCTCCCCCTTACACTGCATTTAGCACACAATACTACACTGTGTTAGCATTCTGTTGTTATTTCTTGAATGGCAGTGAAGGAATCGTGTGAACATCTAGCAGAATAACACAAGAGCAACCTTATAGGAGTCTTCTCATCTTGAGTGAGATGCCAAACCTAATGAATTGACGAGTGAAACACCTGATCTGTTACCACATCAAAGTATTGTGGAAACGAGATTTGATCTGTCTAGGGATCATTTGCATCAACCACATTTATACCAGTTGATAGCTCATTCTCAAAGTTTCAGAGTAGTTAGGCCGCCTAGGTGAGGACTGTGATATTACGCAATGCTGCCCTCTGCAGTGGAACATCACTAACCACACATCCATCTACTCTTACGACGATCCTTTTTGATGTATACTTTTTCCTTGGTTTTGTTGTTTGTGTCAGTAGAGTTAAATGTAATTTCTCACAAAAACATGCATGTTTATGTACTTTAAGTTAAATAATCTAAAAATGAAGTTAGATTTGTCAGACTTTAGATTATATATATAGTATATATATATTTAGTCTATATATATAGTATATATACAGTATATACATATATATATATAAATATATAGACTATGTATACAGTCTAAATCTCTCTCTCTCTCTCTCTCTCTCTCTCTCTCTCTCTCTCTCTCTCTCTCTCTCTCTCAGGCTCTCTCTCTCTCTCTCTTATATAATATTTTATGAAAGAGTAACGGGACGTCCCAGTAGACCTAGTTGCAGCCTCCTGCTTCAATGCATACACATACTACATATAGAATATTTGTGTTCTGTCTCCAAGGTTGTACATTTCCTTTGCTGATGTGAAAATGTTATGTCGTGTGTGTGTGTGTGTGTGTGTGTGTGTGTGTGTGTGTGTGTGTTCTGTCACTGTGTGGCTACGGGAGTCGGATTTGGTACAAAAATGCGAACCAAAATAACTTCAGCTGAAAAAAAGGGATTCTGGTTGCTGGTTATGCGCTTTGAAAGATTGCTTATGCAGTGATGCTATGTTTCCAGCAGAGGGACCCACGGGCTTTTGTAATATTTATTCTCTTTAGTCATCAATTGCAGCTCTATGTCATCCCACTAGGGGGCGAGGCATGCACTGTGGGCAATCTGTGTCAGGCATGACCTCACAACGCTCAAAGAAATAAACAAACATTAATAACTGTAGATTTTTGAAGAAATATCTACTT